>JAEQBH010007479.1:0-120327 GCA_016808115.1 Tetrastigma voinierianum | reverse complement strand
TTTGAACTTGTATATTGGAGCGTATCGTATGTCGCTAGAAATAGTTTGTGAGAATGTGTTGGTATCTTTGGTTGCCATATTTGGATATAGTGTAAATTGGATTGTATGTCACGAGTTTGGGGCGTATCACATATCTTATTTGTTATGCTCTTAGAAATTTTATAAAATCATAAGGTTAGAAAGAAAAATTTTATAGGAGGTTTTTAGCGAAGCAATACGAACTGACTTGGCGAGGTTCCCCAGTCGTTGGGGGTAGCGGTGGGGATTTACGTGGGTGAAGTAGCTTGCCCGCCCCTTTGGAAGGAGTAAAGGTGTGTCATTGGCTTCCGACAACTACGATGGTGCTTTACGGCTGGCATAGGCTATGCATTAATATCATTAGCGATAGTTGTATATGGAAGTCTTAAATTTGATTGCCTAAAGCTAGCATTTAGCTACCAACAACCAAATTGGCATTTGCTCAAGACAAGACAACCCTTTCCCTCAAATAGTCCAAAGGAAGCATGGAGCAAGCTTGGATTTACTTTATTAGTTTAAATTTAAAATATTTAAAAAAAAAATTGCAAACATCAATAAAAAGAACTTTAAATTTTTATTGCAATTAAAATCTATAGAGATATAAAGATATTCTTATCAAAGAGTAATTTGCTACATTTGACAGATAATTTGGCCTAAGTGCATAATTTGGATTGATCAAATTGAAAGTATTTGGTTTGAGTTCCCTCTCGATGTGATTAATACAAATCAATGACTAAGATTTGATTTCATCATAAAGCATGTTTTTTTTGGTGAAAAAAAGACTTTTGAATAAGAGGAAACTTACACATATGATTAAAAGAATGAAATTAGTAATAGTGCTGGCAAGATTTTATAATGTCGCTAAGGAGTTAAGCACCCAAATATTAGGATTGCTTTCTATAAATATGTGACAATTATAAATATTTTAAAAATAAATAGAATATATGAATTGCTGCGTCTCAATTATAGATTTACAGCAATTCATTAGAGCGAGTAAATCCCTAGAAACAGGAGTCCCGAAAAAGGATGCATTACATATGCTACCTTGATTGTTTTGTTAATGAAGATTTGTACAAACATGGATATTGAAATTGATACCTTTCACTTCTTGGTCTATTTCACGAATAATATACGATGATGAATAATAAAAAATAAAAAAGATCCTCTTTTAGCGGGATGCTAGATTATCTTGTCAGTAAGCCAAGCGGATCTCTTTGTTCTCAAGAAATAAATTTCTCCATTAGTCCAAATAGTTAGTCAGCTAGTTGAACTATTTCTATTATAACGATCTATAATTACTTTGCAATCTCCTTCAATTTCCAAATTTATAAAACCATTGTAAATTACAATTAAAACGTCATCTCTCAAAGCTACACACCCCATAATATAATCAATGCATTGCTTAAATTTCTACTTCATACTACTTCAATAATTTCATTAAAGTCTCTAATGACTCAACCTGAAACACTTATATTATTAATTCTTAAATCATCAAAATTTAATTTGAATCTTCTTACTACTTTAATATACCCTCCGTTACTAAGATAAATATCACTCGCAAACTCGTAAAAAATTTGAAACCTTGAGTAACTTTCTCAATAACGAGAAATGGGTTGGACTTAATTTTCAAAAATACCATTAATCTACATGGGTCAATATACTACAAATTGCAATATATTCCAATGTTTGAAAATTTTGCAATAGGTTTTATAGCTTTTGCAAACCGATTCAAGAGGACATAGGCTGGTTGATATTAACATAACCTTTAACAAAATAATGATAAATCGAAAGAACACTTTTCGTAGGCGTAGCCCAACCTAGGAAGAAGCTTGAGGATGGTTAACGATTTACGGACTCTGGCATTGACCTCCAATCTAAGGAGTCCAAGTCCAGCTGCCATAGTTTGGTTAGGCCCAAAATATGTTGGTGGGAGGTAAGAATTTCTATTCATTTCAAATATTCAAAAAATTAGAAACGACATGCTGGGTGAGATTTTCTCGAGTAATTTAAAGAAGTTCCTGGAAACAACTGTTAATGAAAAATGTGAAGTAAAAAAAAAAAATTTGAAGTCGGTCGAAAATTTCCCAAAAACCTTAATGCAAACGATGTTTCAGGAAATAGAATATCAGGGAAGGGTCTGAAAAGTAAGATGCAGAAAGAAAATTTATGAGAAACGCGGTTTCAAGAGAGTTTGATTCCCTTTAGTTTTGTCACTCAATGGCAGTGGTGGCTTTACGACTGAGCAATGAATGAATGGTGTTTGGGCAATGGGAGAGTGGGTCTACACTTTTCTCTTTTAAATCCATGCAAAATCCGCGTGAAAAATGAGGTGGATTGTGCAATTTGATTATGAGTATATCTGCATACAGCTGCCCACTGAAACTTCCTCGTCTTCTTCAAAGTTTGAGTACCAGCTCTTCCTTAACTTGTAGATGCGTTTAACCATCAAGATCGAGATAGTTGAGTCTACTGCTTTATTTTAGCCGTGGTCTGAGTTAAATGTTGAGAATGTAGTATGTTTTGTGGTAGGATTTTCTTTTATCGCCGTTGTTAAATCCCAGAAGCTCGTATGGGGTTGGCCAAAGTATAGTATGATTTAAAACATATTACGTGTGTACAAGGGTCTGCTCAAAACACCTCGTGTTCTAACAAAAAAACTTGTAGATGCGTTTTAAAAATGTGGTATCAAAATTAATAATATATCATGATGAAAATGGATATCAAATCGTACTTGATCCCAAGATCATCGGAAGGTTTATTTGGCCCATAAAGGTATTGTTAGAATGTGTCTTAAATTTCCTGGTGGTATATAATTTCTTTTTGTAAAAAAGATATTGTATAACATATCTATTAGGATTATATATTATTCTAATTTTAGATTTTCCCTGTTGAGTAAGGAAAAGGTATTAGGATATCACTAGTTTCGAGTGGAAAAAGTTATGAGAAATATGAACTTGTGAAGGCTATACGGGATGTATAGATGTGAGGAAAAGACAGGTATCTAAAGGAGTTAGAAGATTTGTGATTAAGGAGTATGAATACAAGGAATGGGAAACATCATTCACATATAAGATGTTTTGAGCCAATCATGTATTCTGTACGCGTTAAGTACCAATGATCTTATGTGGGGTTATTTTATCATCTTTGTGTTTTTTATTGTGATCATTCTCACAAAGCACCAAGCTTGGAGGATTTGAGATTTTATATGTAAATATCGTGTTTGGCATTTATTCACGTGTGGCCTCTGCTACTTTGTGGAGTCAAAACCTAGCGACGAAATCGATGAAGACTTGAATCACATGAATGAGAATCAAATATGTTCAGGAGATTGAAGAGGGAAGTTTATTTCCGGGGCAGTATTACCTCTCGTCAGGCCAAACTCTCCTTGCTAATGTTAAGCAGTAATGTTCTTCAATTATTATTATACCGAAGCTTCCGATGGCTGACAAGTATCTATTAGTTTAACCTACAATCTAGTGGAATTTAGGATTAGTGATTATATAATATTCACTATATGGGGAAAGAAAAGCTCTTTGAGCTATCTATGTATGAAACCTCTTAACTTTGTAAAAATGTTTTGAACTTAATGAAGATCCTCTAGGTTTAGAGCGAATTAATTCTCTTTCAGTGAAGGTGAATTGATAATTAGATTACTCATTGACCGGGATGACACATGAATACTAAATAGCTATGATTTTTGTAGTTTGATTTTTTTTTATATGTTTCTCCCTGTTCACATTAGGTAAAGCTTTATTATTGCATAAGGTAGGTAGCTGGATCTTACTTACTATAAGGTTTTGAACTGGCAGTGATGGAAGCTCAGCCAGAGGCCAATGCTTTGTCACCTCTCCCTTGTTTTGGTATTTAGGATGTTTTAGACTTGAAAAAAGTGGATGACAGTAGGTGGAGTGATCTACATATCTTCTCCAGCATATTCCTACACTAAAACGGTGTTTTAAGGTTTGGCTCATGTAGTAAAAAGTGAGAGGTTATACGGGAAATTCTAGGTTCGAATCCAAGGAATGAGGTACTATAACTACAACGATGTAATACAAGTGGATAAGTAAAAAAAAAAAAAAAAAAAAAAGAGGTTTACACTTATTGTTAATTCAAGGAAAATAATAATAATAAAGAAATAAGTTATTATTCCTTGAGAATCACTGCCTTTTTTGGGGTTATGTATAAGCCATGTATCAATGTTTTTTACAAACTGTATATTTTAGATATAACTTGATGATTTCCCTTATGCTGACTTAAACTTTGAGGACCTTGATGTAAGGTCATCACGGACCGATGCAACTTGCAATAGGATACTCTCTCGGATCGTTCTAAGATCATATTCGAAGGGGAAAAGTGAAGACGTCACAATCAATTATGGAATGAATGATTGATAAGTTGATGAGATGAAGACTTCATAATCAACTATGGAAGGGTTGATTGATAAGTCGATGAGATGAAAGCGTCACAATCAACTATGGAAAGGTTGATTGATAAGTCGATGAGATGAAAGTGTCACAATCAACTATAGAAAGGTTGATTAATAAGTCGATAGGATGAACGTCATAGAAAAATCCGACAAGTTCAAAAGTTATTTGGGAACTAAAGAGGAGAAAACTCTCACAAATTTTAATTCATATTCTTCTATATATGATTATATTATAAACAATGTTTTTATATGAGAACACTTATTTAAGAAAAGAAATATGAACAAAAATATCTCTTCTAATCTTTAACCTAAATTACACACAAGCAGAAAAAAGAAACAAATCTAAATAAAAATAAACTAAAAGAAATTAAAAAACTAAAACGAAATAAATAACTTGGTATGCAGAAGCCATTATTATGATCTATAAAACATCAAATATGTCTAAGTTCTTACAAGAAACTTAAAATTAACATATGATTACATCCTTAATTTATTTCCTTCTGCCCTCAAAGGCACTCATTTTTAAACTTTAACAATTATCTTAGAGTCATATCTTCCTTTGTCACCTCTATGCTTACGCATGTTGTTTAGCCTTGAGGCTCTATCAGTATTTGTTTCTTGTCTGATTGATGCAATGGCAGATACCGACTAGCGGTGATGATAACTTGAGCAGGCGCTATTTGTCACTCTCCCTCTTTTGTTTTTCTTTCCTTTCCTTTTTTGGCATTAAGGTCTTAACGGTAGGAAAAATGGCAAAGATGATGGCTACATCCAGCACTAATTTAAGATCATAGGAACGAAGTTCTAAAGCGTCTCCCACGAGTCAGGCAATGTGCGAATCATGACCCTTGCGTCCTCTTCTTCAAACTTGATGTTAATTCAGAAATTACATTGATTAATAATACCTTGGAATGTATTAGTGATGCAATAAATAGGAGTTCGTCTTGATACTTCAAACTCATCATACTTCTTAATCCATAAACAATTTATTATTTCAGTCTTTGACGTATAATTGTTCGTTTTGTTAATAAAGCTTTCTTTGCGTGTTTCTCTTGTAACATGATTAGAACATTATCATCTACCAACGTAAATGCAACCACAAACACAATCGATGAGTAAAAATTAGTACTGCGTCGGTTTATTTTCTGACTTTCGAGCAAACACGGGGCAAATAATATTATTACTTTGTCTGATAAGTTTACATTTTTATTTCCAAACATGATAGTGGAACCATTCAAAGTGATCATTCTACTTCATATTGCTTTCCATTGTTCTACAAGGCACAACTTATCTTGAACCTCAATTTTCGTCTGGCTTTGATGAGATAAGCATGTGATCTGTAATGGGATTTTATCACTCTTTGTGAGAACTATTAGGAAACGATTTAATAGACGAAATAACCAGGTCGCACAAAGCAACAAATATATGGACCTGCCAACAATTTTAAGTGGAAAACCTTCCCAAATGTAGAAGTAAAAACCAGGACCCTTGAGCCACTTAAACACCTCCACTAATATAATTAATGGAGTTACACAATTCTCTCTAGATAGAAACTGAGGCACTTATATAATCATAACCTTCTCAAAAGGAATTTTAATCTTGCCAAAATACAAAATCAACTTGCACCAGACTGTGAAAATCTGCAAGAAACAAGTGCATTTCTGAGACAAACTTTCCACTTTTCGGGGAGCTTTCAGTTTGGCTCTGATTCAAGATAGAGACTCAGTAAGATTGAGAAACAGTGCTCACCAAATCAATAGATCAGAGATTGCAGATGAGATCAGGGATCAGACTTTTGACGACTGAAAACTATCAAGGTGAAAAACTGCTTTAGAGGCACTGATCTCTGGATTTGAGCTGCATGGCCAGCTAGGAAATACAAATCAGAGATCTGCAGATTCAGGTAGAAGATCAACAAGTCACCAACTCTCCTCCAAGATTTCAAGGTCGATCAGACCACAGATGAACCGGTATCGGCCGTTTGATCAAATCTGGGCAGTGAAGATAAAAGAAAAAAAAACTGTGTTTTCTTTCTACGGCTTAAAATGGATCTCTTTTACCATATAAGCTTCTGCTTTATGGAACGGCAAAGATCGAAGAAGAGGAAAACTACTTTTGATAGTGGCTGCTAAAAAAATCCTCAAGAGAATGTAGAAGACTGAAATCTGCTATAACCGTACTCTGCTTAAGGCGCTAGAAATTGAAACAAGGCTTTCCTCATGAAGGAAGCCAACCGACCCAACTAATGGAGAGTAGTCTACATATCTTCTCCAGCATATTCCTACACTAAAATGGTGTTTTAAGGGTTTGGCTCAAATGAAGTAAAAGGTGAGATAGGTTATACGGAAATTTTGGAGTTCGAATCAGGGAATGAGCAGATACCAACTGGCAGTGATGATGGCTTGAGCAGGCGCTATTTGTCACTCTCCCTCTTTTTTTTTTTTTCTTTCCTTTCCTTTTTGGCATTTAGGATCCTTCACGTTAGGAAAAAATGGCAAAGATGATGGCTGTATCCAGCACATTTTTACACTGAAATAATCTTTTCTATTTTGGATCTTCATTAAGCCAAAAGCTTTGCTACACAGTTCAAAAAAAAAAAGAAAAAAAAGAAAAGGACTGGAAACATCCCTTAGATCACTAACTTTTGTGAAGGTGACCGGGTTGGGAATGCGGCCGAAGTTAAGGACTTGTTTTTTTACCCTTTTACAAAACTAATTTTTGTTCTGAAAAAAAAAAGTAAATAAGAAAAATACGAACAACACGTTAAAGTTTCTATTTTTTTGATTCTAAAAAACATTATATTAGAAAACAAGAATATTTTTCAGAAAATGATAAAATGATATTCTCTGGCGTTTTAAAAAACTGTTCTCAGAGAACTATTATCAGTTACCAAACAGGCCCTAAAAGCTAGCACTGAGATACGGCCAAGTACTTTCCCTACAGGGACCTGCCGGTGATTGTGATAATTTTTTAAAAAATATTAGTAGGAAGTCAGTTTTGGCAGTATTGTTTAGTAGTGAATAGTGATTATATGAAGGAGAAGGAGGCCCATTTGCTGGTGGGGGTTGGGTTGCCAGTTGCCACTGCCATCTGTATACAACTCATTCTTTTGGCTCCTCAACTTTGAACCTTCCCAGCAGCAGCCCACCTCTCTCTCTCTCTCTCTCCACCCTTACTATAAATGTGGGCTGAGAGATCAATTTCACTTCACTGAAAAATCAAACTTCTTCTCTTCAAACACCTCTTCTTACCAACCATATACAGCATAGCCCTCAATGGCATACATCTATTCTTCTTCTTCTTCTTCAGCTGTTTCTACAGCCCTTATAATCTCTCTAGCTGTAAGCTTCTTAATGGCTGCCTCTGCAGCTAACTTCTACCAAGATATTGATATCACTTGGGGGGATGGGCGTGGTAAGATAATCAACAATGGAGAGCTTCTCACCCTCTCCCTTGACAAAGCCTCTGGCTCTGGTTTCCAGTCCAAGAATGAGTATCTCTTTGGCAAGATTGATATGCAGCTCAAACTTGTTCCTGGAAACTCTGCTGGAACTGTCACTGCCTACTATGTAAGTTTCCCCTAACTCTCCATTTCTCTGATTTGTTCTCCTGATTAAGATATTAGTAATTCTCATTCATGTAATGTGTGGTGTTTGCAGTTATCTTCACAGGCCAACCATGATGAAATCGACTTCAGATTCTTGGGTAATCTCAGTGGTGATCCATACATTCTTCACACTAATGTATTCAGCCAAGGCAAAGGGAAACAGAGAGCAGCAGTTCTACCTCTGGTTTGACCCAACTGCTGATTTCCACACCTATTCCATCCTCTGGAATCCCCAGCGCATTATGTAACTACTATTGTCCTAATCTCCATAACTCCAATCTGATTTATGTTTTTTTGGGTTTTATCATTGATTTACTCATCTGGGGTATTTCTGTTTCAGATTCTCAGTGGATGGAACTCCCATAAGAGAGTTCAAGAACTCAGAATCAATAGGTGTTTCATTCCCAAAGAATCAGCCAATGAGGATATACTCCAGTCTATGGAATGCAGATGATTGGGCAAGCAAGGGTGAGGCTTGTGAAGACAGACTGGAGCAATGCACCATTCACAGCCTCCACACGAGGAAACTTCAATGCAATGCCTGTGTTTGGTCTTCTGGATCATCTTCTTGCAGCTCAGCCTCTCACATCTTCTACCTCAACAATGGTGGATGGTACTCACAAAACTAGATTCCACAAGCCAAGAGAGAATGAAATGGGTGCAGAAGAATTACATGATCTACAATTACTGCACAGACAGAAGAGGTCCCAGGGCCTTCCTCTTGAATACTGCCTCCTGAATTCAATCCATTCCCTTCATTAATTGTTTGCTTCTGAAATTTCAGAATTCTATTCTTTCATTCCAAAAGAAACACTTACCATGTTGTTGACAATGTAATATATATTAATACAGTAAGATTATTTTCTATCTGAATGGTGTGACATTATCTCAACCTCAATGTTGAATCCCACAAAGCAACAGAAAATGAATTCACAATACTACATAAAAAATTAATTAAAAAATATTTGAAGTTATTAGATTATTGTTTCTATCTTGTTTTAAATTCATCTTATCCATTTAATTAGAAATATATATATATATATATATATATATATATATATATATATATATATATATATATATATATATATATATATATATATATATATATTTACCGATTTTTATTATATTTGATTTCTTTTGTATTTTCGTAGATCAATTTAATATGAGAAAATGATTTTTTTACTTTAAAATTTTTAAGTGTTAAATGTAATCTATTGTTTTATATGACTGATTTTAATACTAAAAATACTCAACCAAATAAAAAATAATTAAAATTAATTAAATTGATATCTGTTTTTCTAATTATTCTCATATAAAATAATATAAATAAGTTTTTAAATAATATATAAAATGATTTATTAATTTAATTAAAAGAAACCTTTTCTTCCTTTTACTTTTCTTTCTCATTTGCACAGAAATATATTTCCCTCAATTTTCATGGCTTTTATCACCTAATATACCTCCCTCTTTGTTAAAGGACTTGTGATTTCGGCGGTACCCTCCTTTACCTTTTTTTTTTTTTTTTTTTGGTGAAGGAGGGTATCAATAAGGCATTCTACTGGAGTCTGATTAAAGAAGTTACTGTCGAATTTTCCCAACATCTTTAGGAAACTCGACCACGAATAACTGAATTATTATTATAAATATCTTTCTTGGCTAAACAATATATTGCCCATTTGCTTTCCTATAAATATGACAGCAATTAAAAATATTAATATTGATCAAGTCCCCAAATATCACTTGATTAGAAGAATAATTGAACTAGGTAAACTACTTTTCTTATTATAACAATTTATAATATTTACTTTAAAGTCTCCTTCAATCTTCAAATTGAAATAGCCATTAAGTATTGCCGCTAGAACCCCATCTTTCAAAGCCACACATTCTGCATTACTTATTGAAGCATCGTCCAGATGGCTGCTTTCAGCCATCTTAATAGTTCCATTGGTGTCTCTAATAACCCATCCTGAAGCACTAATATTGTTAATCCTTGAACCATCAAAATTTAATTTGAATCTTCATTAATTGGAGGAATCCATAAATCCATTTTATTTCTACAGAGGATATCCTTTGTTGTTAAAACAGGAATTTCATTCATAAATTAATTAAGGATTTTAGAAAGTTAAGTAGCTTTCTCGATAATGAATGGCTTAGGTTTGATTTTCCAAAAGCAAGAAGCTTCTATGAGTTCAAACATTCAAAGAATGATAGCAATTTTCCATAGGATGTTTAACAATTTTACAATTGGTTTATAGTTTTTATGACCAATTCAAGCCAAGAAAAAAATTACCTTCATAAAATGGGGAGTGGTGATGCGGCCGATTTAAGATCAAATCAGCAAAATCCTTATTTTGGTTGTTTGAATATTATATTTATTTATTTAGGATATTATTTTTATTTCTCATTATTGTTTTGGGGGTATTATCTTCTTTCTTATTATTGTTTTGGGATATCATTTCTTTTTCCCTTTTTTGTTTATGAGTATTATTTTCTTTCATATTATTGTTTTGGGATATTATTTTTTCCTATTTATAGTTTTGGGATATGTTTTATTTCCTTTTATATCAAGAGTATATCACAAGTATAAATAGATCTTTTAGAGTTTGTTTTAGGGACTTTTATCCCTTTTATCAATTTATCCAATAGAATTCAAAATTTTGCTTTACTTTTTGTTCTGCAGTTGAGCGTTTATCATATTGATCAATTGTGTGTGTTGATCCCGATGTATGAGGCGTTGTGTCAGGTGGAATCAGAGGCGGGTTTCTCTCAATCAATGGCTAATACTTGTGCTAGTGATGACAACCAATCCCAAGAAGACGATCGGGGATTGTAGGCTATTTGGAGGTCAATTAACAAGCAACAATAATCAATCCAAATTTAACTCAATAGTTGGAAATAGTACATGCACAAGTACTAGCGTTTTTTAGTATTAATGGACAAGAGCGTAGGAATGATGATGAAGAACATGGCGGAGGAATTGGCCCTGCAAGACCCACTTTTAATTCCATTCCATTCCAAATATACGAAATCAAAGAAAGCCAATCACAGGATTTGATGACACTTTAGATGAGGAGGCCTACTTGGGTTAATATGAAAATCCACATGGTAGACAAAGAGGTGAAAGACAATGACAACCAAACTACAGAGGAAGACAAAAATCTGAGCTAAAGGTAGATTATCCTAACTGATGATGATGTTAATATTGAGGGGTTTTGAGTTGGTTGGCGAGTAGATTGGTTCTTTGAATGCTATCTTAGGGTTGCTAATGATAGGAAGGTTAAATTTATTTGCTTTATAGGTTAAAAGGGATAACAACGGTATGGAAACAGATTAGGGGAGATGAGAGGATGAGAGAGGAGGGCTTGATTACATTCAAACATAGCCCTAAGATGAAGCGATTATTCACGAGGTAGATTTTTGCCTCTTGGACTATGAACAATATATTTTTAATAGCATCAAAGATAAGCCTTAGGGTAACAGAGTGTGAATGAATATCTTGCTGAATTTTAGGTCGCACAAAGGAATCGGTTATCGAAAGTAGAGAACCAACGAGACGGTGAGATATTTGGAGTGGGTTGGAAGCAAACTATTAGAGATAAAATTGGGGTGCATAGCATGATTTTCGGTGTGCGAGAAGCTATAAATTTGGCCATGAGAAAGCTAAGTTGCTTATTAGAGCAAAATCGTAGTACTAATTATAGAATATATGGAGGGGGTAGACAATAAGGCTCCAAGTGATAAGGGAAAAACACTTTCTAACATTATTGGCTGTGGAGGCTGTCAAATGTTGAAATTTGTACAAAAAAAGGAGAAAAGTGTAGCGATTGGAAGGAGGTAAGGGTAATACTTTTGTGCACCTTAAAAGTAACCCTTATCACGAAGGCATTAGAATGTGGTAGAAGGGCGATGATGTTGTAGAGAATGAGGTGTGCGGACCTGATGGGGATGATGAGTGCATGAGGAATATGAGCGGGAAGAGTACGCGTGTGGTGAGGAAGCTCATGTTATCCTCTCCAGAAGTGATGAAGCAGCGAGACTGGCATCGCGCTATTTCGCGTCGTGTGTGTGTGCAAGGGAGTTTGTATGATCTGTGTATGATAGTGGGAGTCGGGAGGGAACATAATAAGTAACAATGTTGTGAAGAGGCTATAGTTAGAGACGGAAACTCACCTGAGTATATGTTATTGGGTGGATTAAAGAAGTTGGTGAGCTCATTTGGGTGCATGAACATTGTAAGGTGTCCTTCTCTATTACCAAGTATAATGATGAGGTGTACTGTGATGTGGTGGATATGGATCTTTGTCATATTTTATTTGGGCGTCCCTGAGTAGTATGATGTGGATCTTTAGCACTTTCAGGCGGGAGTAACTTGTAGTAATTAGAGAAGGGGGGAATAAAATATACACTAGTGCTTACTTTAGGAAAACGACCCAAGGCTTCTGAGTGGATGAAGGCTTTCTAAATTTTGTGCATGACTCATCTTCACATATGGGCGAGTGTAAGGAGACCCGAGAAGTGCATTTAATGGTTGTGAAGGGAGAGGTAGAAAGTAGAGATTTAGTTGTGTAAAACCCGGGAAAAATTAGAAATTTTAAAAAATAGCAAAATGATAATAATAATAATAAATTGCCATAATGGTTCAGGGAAGCCTAGAAAATTCTCTAGATCTTGAATGAAGAAAGCATTTGTCTTGGATTAAATTCGTCTCATGAAATCTGAAGAGTGACCCACATAAAAGTTTCGTTGAATCTGGGGAGCCGGTTAATCTGTACTATGAATTTTGGGTGATAAGTCACTAGTGACTCCAGGGACGAGATTTTTACGAAAATATCGGAAGTTAGGAAATGACTTGAGTTAAGTTCATTTAAAATAAATTGAACTGAAAAGAAAGAAATTGTTTCGGGACAGAAACAAACCCGAATAAGAGATGGACACATAGCCATGATGTGAGCGTGCATCCAAAACTTTAAAAAAGGATAAGAAAACAAAAGAATGTAAAAGGAAGAAACGGAGAGGTGTCACGTGAGAAAAAGATTTTCTAGAGAGAGAAGCTCTAACTTCTCTCAAGATTCTGATAATCGGACAGTAGGTTTTCGTCGGAGTAAAAGAGAATGAGAATGAATTACGCATCGAGAGCTATGTGTGAATACCAAAATCTTAAAGTTTCGTCAAAGAAATTCCATGAGGTAGGAATTTCCTCTTGGAATATTTCTAGACTAAATGCCATTTAATGGCTTGGGTGAGGCTATGAGAGGCCGTAAATTTCAGTCTAAAATTTTTAGGACAGAAAGTAGGAATTACTAGGAATTTTTGGGACTATTTTTGGACATTATGGGCAGAATTTTTGAGACTCTTTTCGGACAGTTCGGGCTGAATTTTCGGGATTGTTTTCGGACAGTCCGGACATGATTTTCGAGACTGTTTTCAAGCAGTCCCGGACTTGTGTTGAGGTTTGGTTTTGATCCCGGGACTGATGTCTTCGGGTTTTGTGGTGTGTTTTGGTATTACAGTAATTCGGTGACGAACTGTGAAGGTACCAAGAGGTGCCCTGTTTTATATGGGTCCGAAATTTGGGCCATTTTGTTTGTTATTGTTGAAAAAATAAATAACATGTTGTTGTGTGTAAAAATTATGTTTATATATACTTGCTTGACGTATTAACATAAAACTTTTGATAAATGAAAATTATATGTAGGAAATATAATTATTTGAAATTTATAAATATTGCATGTATCTCTTATTGTGCATGTAACATGACATTGTATGAAATGACATGATTGCATTTCATATGCACTATCACATCGCGTTGAGTCGGGTGTGTGTGCATGGTGTTGGTTTTTCACCATTCTTGGTGAATGTGTGGTGAGCTAGGAAATGGGACAACGTCTAAAATCGAGACTCACGGTTGTGTAAAACAATAATAATACTAAATCATGTGTGTTTGGGTGAAGCAAGATGGGGCAGATCCCCAGGGTGAAAGACCCAAGTACATTTTCGAGTTAGACATATGCGTCCGACGAAGTAAGTTCGCGAAAGTGTCGGAAGGCGTGCGAAGCCGGCGGTGAGACTCAGAAAATTCGCCACCCATGGAAACACACGGGATTTGATAAATTAAAATTGGAGGGTTGTCCAATGGTTTAAGTCATTGGGTGAAACACCAATGGCTGGTTTTTCACACTTGGCGTTGCAAGTGTGAAGGAGTCGGTCGTGACTCGAGTTGTGGGCATGAGGAGTCTCATCTCATGCATGACATGGAACATTCCATATAGGATTGCATAATTTATATGGAATATGATTCGATGTTTTAATAATGCCATTGCATGTGCATTTAGGCGGGGTGTAATGACCAGTAGCCAGGAGATTTTTCTCAGCGTTTGTTCACCCATACATTGAGACCCTTTTTCGGGTCTGAGGGTTGTACGGGGATGAGCTCTGCTCAGGCGTGATTATGGGGAGAAATGGAGTGTGTGGCCAGCCTGATATTACTTTTGTAAAGGTTTTGTATAAAGAGTGCAATTAGGGTCTTTTGGGACTATTACGTATAAATAGTCGGGTATGTAATTATGGTAAATGGTCATGATCGGACTCACTACAGGAGACTATAATTGAGTAATTTTATTTTCATGTTTAGATTTGAAATGTAGATAGATGGATCCCGATAAAGGGATGTATGTTGGGATAGACGGATGGACCACACAATGGGGTCAATACTACTTCTTTGAGACCACACAGATGAGGTATAATTATATTGTTATACGGGTTTTGTATGTTGGGTAGAAGCTCCTCGAACAAGGAGACTCTTGCCAGATTTTGTGAAAATATGAATCACGATAAATGGGACACAACGGTGTGTGTCTCAGGTCTTCAAAATCCATTGGAATTCAGACTGAGTGGTTGTTAAACGGGACCTTGGATTTTGGGGCTTCTGACAGTATGTCGAGCCTAGGTTAACGTTACCTAGGAACTCGGGTGGGGAGTATCCACGGTGTTTTTCGGATATTGACATGTAAGCGAGTATCAGAGTTGGGTAGCCTAAATACCTAGGATTGAGTGGCGTGGGTGTAGAACATGAAATTGTGTGGATTGATTGCTTTTGTGTTCTAATATGTTCCACGGAGATGTGTATGGTGATTTGTATAATATCGCAGTAGGTGTATATGGAACAACTAGGGTTAGAAACATAACCTTAGGGGTTTTGAAAACAAAATGAACATGTGATAGTTAGGAATGAGTGGGTATTAGTGTTTGGCATTATGCACCACTAAGGAAAAGGGATGAGCAGTGTGAGTTCATGATGTTAAAAGTCTATTAATTAATGATTTGGCATGTACACTCTTTGGTTAGACTAGATAGAGAGATTTGATAACTATTGCTATCTTAATTTGTGTAGATGGCAAGTCCTAGGGCGTGGACGTAAGAGTTCATCCACGGAAAATACTCAGCACCACGTGTTTGACCCCTGGCCTTTATAGAGGCTATAGGCACTACGATTGCCATCATTGTGCGACGGCGTCGTGGCGCTGCCTTTGCCTGAACTGGTGCAACGGTGGAGCGAGGGAGGGGACGAGTAAGCCTCTGAGGGTTTTGGGCGCATCATCCTCCGACATACATGAGAGGAGGGGACTCGATGGTCAGGACATCCTTGGCCATTAAAAGAGAAGTAGATGACACATGGAGCATCTGGGATATGGGTGCTAGTGCTAAGAGGAAGGAGAATGATCTTAACCTGGCTGCAGGAAGGCTTGGAAGACTTCTATTTCACAGTAGTTTTGGGGGACGGGCCGTGACTATCGGTGCCAAAGTAGAGTCGGGACTTCTAGCCCCGGTGGGGCGAATGACATGCTACCATTGCCATCAGCTGGGCACATGAGGCGAGATTGTCCCGGTGGGATCTCGGAATGCAGGACATCCACTGGAGTTCCAATCATGATGGGATATCACAGCGGGCGCAATTTGTTCCTTCTTACCCGAACATGGTCTAAGGGAACCGATGTCAGTCGCAGGGTGCTACACACCTACTATTTTGGAGATGGGCCACATGGGCTAGGGCATGGGGTCGAGGGTGGGGCAGAGACTTCCGGCCCGGAGTGCTTGAGGACCCGGGGCATGTCTGCATTGTAGTACCGCCAGACTAAACCGTACCATCGATCGATATACAAGTCGTTTCAGCTCTCACCACTTCTTGATAAGAGTGTTGTTTAAATTCGAGGCATCGTATTCATGTTTATTGGCATAATGTGAAAATTTTGGCTTAGGAGTTGAAACCTTGGAAAGTCGTTGTATGTGAATTCTCCCCAAGGCCCAGGGTGAGTGTTAATCGGATATGTCGAGATTGTGAGTTAAAGTCTCATGGATTCTACTCACTTTGTGGACTGGAGTCATGGACATATCGAGTTCGATGTCATCCTTGTAGGATGGACTAGTTGTGACTATCGAGTCGACGATGATTGTGCCATTAGGTGGATTGCTACACAGAAACTTTGGGTATTGTGTTACGTTTCAGAGGGAAAAGTATGATGCTTTACCCTAGACCGTGCACGACTCTAGATGGAGTGGATAATTAAAGGGTTGGCTAGCAAGCCTTGCCCACTGCGAGGATGAAGGGAGGCGGGATTGATGCACTTCGGGTGGTTTGCGGTATGAGGATGTCTTTAGGGTGAGGCTACGAATTACCCTCCGCACAGGGATGTGGACTTTATCATTGAGTTACACTGTGGTACGTCGCTCATTTCTAAGACTCCTCATAGGATGGCACCAGTTGAATTACAAGAATTTCGAGGTCCAGCTACGAGGTGTTGGACAAGGGTTTTGATATTAAACCCAGAGGCACTTCACATGGGCGCTTAGGTTCTTGTTTCAGGAAAGAGGAGTCCAAAATTCGAGTGGAATGATACGTGGCTGAGAAGGCATTCGGGGTGAAAAATGAGGCTTACTACAACTCCTATTCTAATAGTCCCAAAATAGGGACAAAGGTACACGATGTACTATGATGCCTCTAGGGATGGACTGGGATGTGTCTTGATGTAGTAGGGAGGCACAGTGGCTTATGAAGTTCCCGAGACGGCTAAAAAGAGATCATGAAGCGAGGAATTACCCAACATGATGGAGTTGGCAGCCATAGTCTTTACCTTAAAGATTTGGTGCCACTATCTGTATGGTGAGCAGTTTGAGGTTTCAGACCACAAGAGTCTGAGGTATATCTTCACACAATGGGACCTCAACATGAGGCAACGTAGATGAATGGAGTATTTGGAGGATTATGACTTCACTTTGCATTACCATTTTGGGGAGGGAGCAAATGTGATGGCTGATCACTTCCCGTGAGTGATGAGGGGTGGGCAGGTGCTTGAGCTTCCAGGTGGCAGTGCTTTGATTTTTAGTGGGATAGTTTAGGTTGAGTGGTGGGATGAGGTGGAGCTTTTCATGGGGTTGGTAGCTGTGCTCTGTCCTATTGGGAGCGGGATGTCGAGGTCGAGGAAGGACCGCATAGATATTTTCATTATGGACCGGGTGCGGTCGGTGCAGGGTGACAAAAATTTGGAGCCATCCACATAGATGGTAGTCTTCGGTATAGGGGACGGGTCGTGGTTCCCCAGTGACCCGATTTGAAAGGAGATCTCAGGGGAGTTCATTTGCTCTCGATTCGATGCGTCAGGTGGCATGAAGATATGCCATGATCTTCGTTGTCGGTGTGCGGGGCGGAATGAGCGACACGTTGGGGTTACATTTGACGATTGTCTCATGTGTCGACCAAGGCCAAGCTAAGTACCAGCCAGCGGGGCTACTCCAGCTTTGAAGTGCTTGAGTGGAAGTGAGAGCATGTCATGATTGATTCTGTGACCCACTTGCCAAGGACACAGCGGAGGATTGATGTCGTATGGGTTATAGTGGATTGGCTCACTAAGTCGGTACACTTTCTAGCGGTACGGATGACCTTCACATTGGAGGAATTCTTCTAGTTATATATTTGTGAGATTATCCGATTACATGGAGTGCCAGTCTCTATCATATCGGACAGGGATTCCAGATTACAACACACTTTTGTAAGAGTTTCCAGAAGGCCGTGGGGACGCAGTGGATGATGAGCATCATTTTTTTTATCCACAAATCGATGGTCAGCCATAGAAGACCATACAAGTTTTAGAGGACATATTGCGAGCATGTGTCCTGGATCTTAAGGGTAGCTGGGAGGAGCACTTACCCTTAGTGGAATTCACCTACAACAATAGTTATCAAGCGAGTATACAGATGGCACCCTATGAGGCTTTATATGGGAGGCCGTAATGGAGTCCACTGATTTATTGGACGGAGGAGGTGGGGAGAGAGTTCCATCACTGGTCTAGATCTTATTAGAGACACCTCGGAGAAGGTGGGTTTGATCTGAAGTGTCTTCACCTGACTCAGCGGCGAGAAGAGCTATCTTAAGTCAGACGGATTTGACCTCTAGAGTTTAAGATGGGTGATCACGTCTTCTTGAAGGTGATGCCTAAGAGAGCAGTGGTCAGGTTCGGCAAGCGAGGGAAGTTAAACCAAGGTATATCGGGCCCTTCGAGATACTCGAGAGGGTGGGCACATTTTCTTATCTGTTAGCGCTACCGCCTAGTTTATCAGGTGTTCATGAGGTATTCCACGTCTCCATGCTCCGGAAGTATACTCCAGATCCAGCTCATGTAGTGGATTGGGGAGGGATTGTCGTTGATATAGATGAGACCTTCGAGGAGGGACCGGTGCATATCATGGATAGTCGGGATTAGGTTTTGCGACCTGAGACCGTCACGAGTGAAAGTCTTGTGGCGACAGAGGGTGGAAACGACTTGGGAGCAGCGGGGACCTGATCACGGGTGCACTATCCTTTCCTAGTTGAGGGATGAGAGGTGCGTTGCCACAATATTAGAGGAAGTCTAATATTGGAACTGGAATGACTATTGCGCTATGCATGTGCTTGTGTGTTAACTGGTATGTGTGAATTTCGGAATGAGAATTCTATTAAGGAAAGAATCAAACAGGGAAAAGAATTCGAAATTTTCAAAAATGGAAAAATGATAATAATAATAATAAATTGCAAGAATGGTTTAGGGAAGCCTAGAAAATTCTCTAGATATCGAATGATGAAACGGACTACGTCGTTAAATTCGTCTCACGAAATCTAGTTATCTAGAAAATTTTCGTTGAATTTTGAGATAATCGGAATATTTTTACAATTTTCTGAGTGATAAGTCGCCAGTGACTCAAGAGAGCGAATTTTTATGAAAATACCGAAATGAGAAATAGCTTGAAATTTATAAGTTCGATTTAAAATAAATTGAATTGAAAAATAAATAAATTGTTTCGGGACGAAGCAGGGCCGAGAATGAGAAGATAGACACATGGCGCAATGTAGGCCGTGTAGCGAGCCATTTAAAAAAAGGATAAAAAACAAAAAAGGAAAGTCAAAAGGAAGAGACGGAGAGGTGCGTGAGAAAATAAAAATTCTAGAGAGAGAAGCTCTAGCTTCTCTCTAAGATTTACGACAATCAGACAGTTGGTTTTCGTCGGAGTAAAAGACAAAGTCGGTCCACGCATCGAGAGCTATGCGTGGGTACCAAAATCTTAAAGTTTCGTCAAACTCCACGAGATAGAAAATTTTCCTACTTTGAATATTTCTTGCCTAAAGGTCATTTAATGGCTTGAGGTTTTCTTTGAGGCCATGAGAGGTAAAAGTAAATTTCAGTCAGAATTTTAGAATTTGGGTGTAGGAATTATTAAATTTTTAGGTTGTTTTGGAGACCAGTTAAAGTTTGAATTTCGGGGATTGTTTTCGGATAGTCGGACATGATTTTCGAAATTTGTATTTAGGCGATCCTGGCGGACTATGTTGAGGTTTGGTTTTTGATCCGGGACTAATGTGGCACAAGTTTTGTAGTGTGTTTTGGTATCGTAATAATTCGTGTGAGCTAGTGAAGGGACAGAGAGGTGCCTGTTTTATATGAGTATGAGATTTGGGCCATTTTGTGTGATATTGTTAGAAAATAAATAACATATTGTTGTGTGTAAAAATCATATTTTTATATATATACATGACACTTTATTAACATAGAAATTTTGATAAATGGAAATTATATGTAGGAAATATAATTATCCGAAGTTTATAAATGTTGCATGTAGCTCTTATTGTGCATGTAGCATGACATTACATGAAATGACATGATTGCATTTCATATGCATGGTCACATCGCGTCGAGTTGAGTGTGTGTGCATGGTGTTGGTTATTCACCATTCTTTGTGGTGTGGTGAGCTCGGGGGCAACATTTTGCGAAAAGCGTCTGGGAGACGCGATCAATCGAACTCTGGTTGTGTAAAACAATAATAATACTAAATCACTTGTGTTTAGGTGAAGCAAGATGGGGCAGATCCCCACTAGGGTTAAAGACCCAAATTTTATTCTCGGTTAGACATATGCATTCAGCAATGTAAGTTCGCAAAAGTGTCGGAAGGCGTGCGAAACTGTGGTGATACCACAGGTCGCCGCCGAGCACATGGGATTTGATAAATTAAAATTGGAGGTTGTCCGATGGTTTAAATATTGGGTGAAACACCGATGACTAATTTTCACACTTGGCGTTGCGGGTGTGGGGTCTGTCGGGACTCGGGTTGTGGGCATGAGAAAGGAGTCTCATCTCATGCATGACCTGCAGACATTCACCGCTATAGGATTGCATAATTTAGTATGGAATATGAGATTTGATGTTTTCTCAAATGCCATTGCATGTGTGTTTAGGCGAGGGAGTAGCCGTTGTGGGAAAATTTTTCCTGCGGGGGTTCAACCTTCCGATCGTGGGACTCCCATTTTTAGATTTTAGGGAGTTGTACAAGGAGGCGACTCTGAAGAAATTTGTGAGTGATTATGAAGGAGGCCGATGTGTGGCCTTGATATTACTTTTGTAAAAAGGATTTTGTATAAAAGAATTGTAATTAAATTCTTTTGGGACTATTATATAAATAGTCGGGTATGTAATTATGGTAAGACAGGTCGTGATCGGACTCTTATGGACTGTAATTGAGCATATTATTTTCATATTTTATATTTAAATATGAATGAATGGATCCCAGTAAAAGGATGTATATTGGGGATATGGATAGATGGACCCTGTGAGGTCAATACTACTTATGTTAAGACCCTGGATGGGGTATGATTATACTGTTATACAGGTTGTATGTCGAGTAGAGCTCCCCGAACAAAGGAGATTGCCCAAGTTTTTTGAGAATATGGATCCTGATAAATGGGATACAACATGTAATTATCAGGTCTTGCAAATATCCATAGGAATTCCACAGGTTGACGGGTTGCTAATAGGACCCTAGATTTTCGGGCGTCACAAGTTGGGGCTCAAATTCCAATGGAGGTGCAGACTTTGTTAAAGGAGTTTGATGATGTGATTCTTAAATATTTAAATGCAGGATTACCTCCTATGCTTAACATACAACACCATATAGATTTGATTCCAGGTGCTTATCTTCCTAATCTACCTCATTATAGGATGGTCCCAAGGAATGAAATCTTAAGGAAGGTAGAAGAGTTGCTAAGCAGGGGGCATATTCAGGTGCTTGACAGCCCACATGTGCATTTCCAGCTTTGTCGGCAGAAAATGGGAGTTAGCCGGATGTGTGATACTTGATGGGGCGATGATAAAATTACCATTGGATATAGATTTCCTATTCCAAGGTTGGATGATATGTTCGATCAGTTGAGTGGAGCAGTTATGTTTAGCAAGATTGACTTGAGGAGTGGCTATCATCATATCATAATCCATCCAGGTGATGAGTGGAAGATAGCATTCAAGATAAGAGATGGGCTATACGAATGGTTAGTCGTGCCTTTTGGGCTAACAAATGCTCCTAGTACTTTTATGCGGATTATGAATCAGGTTGTAGTCTTGGGCAAACGGGTAATTGTTTATTTTGATAATATTTTTATTCATATTAACTCAAAGGAGGAGCATGTTGGACACCTTAGGGAAGTGTTTAAGGTGTTAAGGGAAAATAAATTATATGCAAATTTGAAAAATATTGTTTTTATGACAAATAGTTTACTATTTCTTGGCTATGTGGTGAGTAGTGAGGGAATTAAAGTATAGATGAGGAGAGTAGAGGCTTTTACAAAATGGGCTACTCGAAGAATGTCAGGAGAGTGATGTAGGAGCTTTCCATGGGTTAGCAACCTTTTATAGAAGGTTTATTAAACATTCGAGTAGCAATGTAGCTCAATGTGAGTGTTTGAAGAAGGGAGGTTCCTTTGGGGCGAGGAGCAGAATAGTTTGCTTTGATTAAAGAGAAGGTGAGCACAGCACATCTTGGCATTACCGGATTTTGAGAGTTATTTAAGGTAGAGTGTAATGCTAGTGGAATTGGTATAGGGGTTGTTTTATCCCAAGAGAAGAGGTTGACAGCTTTCTTTAGCGAAAAATTATGCGAAGCAATGCGTAAGTGGGCTACTATGTGAGAATTTTATGGGTTATTGAGGCTTTGAAAACTTGGGAGCATTATCTCATAGCCAAGGATTTCCTTCTCTTTACTGATCATTAGACTTTGAAGTGCTTAAGTACATAGAAGCAAATTAGAAGTGATATGCATGCTAGGTGGTCAACTTACTTAGAGAAATTCCCTTATAAACGTCCCATAAATCGAAGGGACAACAAAAAGTAAGAAACCGGATGGTAAGTAGACCAAAGTGAAAGCTTCAATAAAAACCTTGAGTTTTTAGATAGTAGGTTTTAATACATTGACGGAATTGTATGCAGACGATGATGACTTCAAAAAGGTTTGGGCTACTTGTGTGCTTAAACAATCTTATGATGATTATTATATACTTGATGGATTTCTCATGAAGAGTGGGCAACTTTATCTTCCTCGCACCTCTCTTTGTGAGAAGGTCATTAGAGACTTGCATGGTGGTGGTTTAGCGGATCATCTTGGAAGAGATAAAACCATTGAATCCATTAAGGATAGGTATTATTGGCCTAAGTTGAGAAAGGATGTGACTACTATTGTGTCAAGGTGCTATTTAATTCAAAGGGCGAAGGTGCTATTTAATTCACGAGGTTATACATGCCATTACCCATTCCTGATGCTATATGGGAGGATCTTTCTATGGACTTCGTGTTGGGTTTACAGCGAACTCAACAAGGTATGGATTCCGTGATTGTTGTGGTTGACATGTTTTCTAAGATGGCGCATTTCTTGCCATGAAAGAGAGTCGCGGTCATCCTCTATGGCCCGAACTATTCTTTAGGGAGGTTGTGAGAATTAGAAGTAGTGCCAAATACTATTACATCTGATCATGACACTAAGTTCCTTAGTCACTTTTGGATGACTCTTTGGAGGCTATTTGACTTGTCATTGAACTTCAGTAGTACAACACATCCACAGATAGATGGGCAGACAGGGGTTGTTAATAGGACTTTGGGTAATCTTATTCGAAGTATTTCATGGTTATACTAAAGCAATGAGATTTTGTCATTGCACAAGCGGAGTTTGCCTATAACAACGTCATTTATACTGCAACATGTATCCACTGTTTCCATTGTATACATGAAGTGTCCTAATCATGCTTTAGATTTGTTGATGTTTCCAAGGTCCATAGTCTTAGTGTAGCAACTATTGATTTGGCAAAGCAAGTTGAGAGGTCTGAAGCGGATGTCGAGAACCAAGTTAGAGAGTCTAATGCAAAGTACGGATGGAACAAACATGCATGGAACGGAGTTAAAGTTGTTTGATGTTGGTGATGACTAATGGTTTCATTAGCAAGGCTCGAATGCAAGGTGGCCATAGCAAGCTTCAACAAAGAAAGTATGGACCATACCAAATTGTTAAGAAGATCAACAATAATGCTTATGTGGTTGACTTGCCAACTTGGATGAGAATTTCAAGACCTTGATATTCTTGACCTTACCTTATTCTAGCGGATATGAATCTTAGATATCAAAAATGGCAAGGATGAGTTTCCCGCGAAGTAGAGAGAGCGATTGACCGCAGGCCATTAGATCAAAATCAAGCAAATCCTTATTTTGGTAGTTTTGTGAGATATTATCTTTATTTTTGGGATATTATTTTATTTCCCATTATTTTTTGGATCTTGTTATCTTCTTTCCTATTATTGATGCAGGATATTATTTCTTTTTCCCTTTTTTTGTTTTAGGGTATTATTTTCTTTTCGTATTATTGCTTTAGGATATTTTCTTTCCTATTATTGTTTTGGGATATTATTTTATTTCCTTTTATACGAAATTATATGCAGGAATATAAATAGATATTTTAGAGTTTGTTTTAGGGACTTTTTATCACGTTTTATCCTTGTTGATTAATCACGCTACACGCTGCTTCAAGTGGGACAGTTATACTTAATACGGTCCCAAATTCCTTGAACAAAAGGATAGTATTTAAAAATATGATCAATATTTTCACTACTTTGATTGCAAAGATAACAAGAATTTGTAATTTCTAGTCTTCTAGCAATTAGAAATTCACAAATTAAGGGCGTTTCTCTGAAGCATCAAAAGGAAAACCTTTATTTCTAAAAACAAAATTTAATTTCAGACCCAATTTAAATTTAAGTTTAGGATGCACTAAAGACTTTCTCATTACCCCGAGTTCTTGACTTAGGTGTAAACTTTCCATCTTGAGAAACAGCTTCCTGAAGATTCTATCTTGAACGAGGATTCAAGAATAGGTATTGCTTTAATATTTTATGTAAAATCATAGAAGAAATAGAATGGATATTCCATTCCTTAGTATCATGATTTATAAAATCATACACTTTGGCATCCAAACTAATGTAATGTAAATTATGCTCATCCATGAAAGAAACAAAAGGCACCATATAAACCCAATAATCTGTCTAAAAGCAAACTTTTCTACCATCTCCTATACACCACTTTAGGTTGGCCTCGATATATTTGCCATGTTAGCCCTTATAAGCGTTATTTTACCAGCTCTTAAAAGGAAGCGAGCATTCTATGAAGCTATATTTTTGGGATTTAAGAATCACTTCAGAAAAGGTGCTTCTTTTAACCTATACATGAATAGTGGACATCCGAGAGATACTTGTTAATACTATTAGACATTGAGATATTTAGGCTTCCTAGTCTTTACTCTTCATAGCCCACTTGGGAATATTGTTTGAAAATTGAGCAGACTTACAAAAATTAACAAGTTGACGAACATAGCATAAAGTGTGTAAAATTTTATTGATATTAAATGACTTTTTTGAGAAGCTTTAGCGAGATGATACAATCATTTGCAAACATAAGAAATGAAATTCTAGGCCCATGCAATGGTTGCAGCACTGTTCTTACGGTTCTTTGATTGTATTACCTAGTTCTCTACCAAATAATACACATAAAATGAAAATATAAGGAGATAGAAAGGGATCTCCTTGTCTAATACCTCTTGATGGTTGAATTTTCATATGGTGTCATTAATTAACAATGAGTAAAGAGACCATGGAAATACATTCCATAACCCATCAATGAGTAACAAGCCCTCTTTACCTTTGGAAGTAAGCCAAAATCTCCTTTTTTATCTATTGTTTGTTAATTAAGCAATGTAGTTGTTCCCAAATCATGACACAAGATGTAGTATTTTTTGGCATTTCTTTAAAATTAGTTTTTTGTTTTCTAAAAAAATAACATGTTTGATAGTTATTAACAAAAGAAAAAAACAATTTTATATTACTAAAAATAAGAAAATGTGATATTTTTAAATAATATCTTCTAATTTTTCAATTATTATCACTTATTTTTTACATTGTTTTAAAAAATATATGTTAAATTAAAAATGATCATAAATAAAATAATATAAACTAGGGATGTAATCATGGTTGAGTCAATACAGAGCAAGCTTGAGCTTGATTCGATTCAGCATTTTGTCAGATGTTAATATTTGAGTTGAAAGAAATAATCAAAGCTACTTGAACTTATTTCGAATCAATAAAATAAATAAATAATTATACTTGACCTCGACTAAAAATCAACTCGACTCGAAATTGAATCAAGTTCAACTCGATTAATAAAATAATAAAAGCCCGATTAAGCTTGCGAGTCCTATGAGTATCATGGCCTTTTGGCCTAGACCCACTACTAAATAGGCTCAGCACCCGTGCGGGCCCATTACCTGGCCCATATCATAAAGTGACCCAAGACGACTTACCGTATTAAAACCATGAGGGAACTAACTAGACGGTAGAGTCTTAAACCCCGTCTGGGATCTCGAGTCCCCCAGCAGACCTGCCTATCACATATGGGAAGTTTGTTATGGATAAATATATTAAGGAGGAAATTACGCGTAGAATATTTATCCACAGATCTCCCAATATCCAAATCTCATACATCTCAAAAACATAAATCCTTAATAAGGAAGAATTAGTCATTGATAAGGAAAGAAAGATTTTATCTAAAGAAATCTTGAGATTATCTTACTATAATCAGGAGAAATCGAGTATAAAACATAAAGACTCCCACGAGGAAGGTATGCAATTCGATTAAACGCAAACTCCCTTCTTCCTCTTATCCATCCCTTTTTACGACTTAATCATCGGAGAGGAATAGCAAAATGTCGCTAGGACCCCTCTTTTATTGCAGGTTTACATCGCGCCACTGATGCCCCGGAGGTCAAATGATCCAGGTAACAACGGTGGCGCCTACGTAGGAATCAAAGCAAAAGTTTCATGGGCTCGCGAGAGCTTGAGCCAACGGCTTTCGGTAGCCCTTCGGTCACGATACCTCGGGCGGCTCCTTTTCCACATCGATTCGTCGAGCGTAGTTGCAATGTCAGGCAACCCAGATGATCTAATTAAGCTGGTCGATTCCTTCATTGGCGTCAAGACATGGAGAAGAAAGCAGGGAGGAAGCGAAGCAAAGAATATAAGAGAATTACAAGATCGCGCTAAACATTTGCGGTGTGAAAGCTTGATGGTTTATTAGGCCCCGAGTAGAAAAGGCGCGATCTTAGCGAGGCGTCTTTAGATCATTTGTTAAGCGAGGCACGGAGCCGTAGCGATAAAGGAAATGAGCCCATCGTCTTTGATGATGTAGATACCCTGGCAGAGGACGAGTTATCCTCAAGCAATTCGCCAAACCTCTCTCCAGAAAAAAGTAGCAGGGCTAGGCCGCGCTAAAGATGCTTTCATATGCGTCGCTTACTTGTAGATAATGGCACATTCAGGTCGAGGCGAGAAGAAAAATAAGTAGGGGCGAGAACCGGCTGAAGCGAAATGCACAGGAATCGTCTGCATTACCTCACGAGGCGTAATCTTTGCCCATCTTGCCCAATATGCTCTACCTTCGGTCGGTACTGGACCTACGCTCTACATAATTCCTGTAGCAGCGATTCAGAGTTCTGAAGACGTGCCTCGCCCCTAGGGCGACACATTCTTGACTACGAGTTGCCTCACAGGTTTGTCACACTAACTTTCTGTGGACCCTAGCCAATCCATGGGCCTGTGCGACTTGCTTTTAAAATGAAAAGAAAATGTGGGTCTATTTTCGAGTTTTGGAAAATCTGTCCCCGAGGAGGAACGGTTTTGCTTTGGAGTCACCACTTACTTTTTATTTTTATTTATTACGGAGAAAATCATGTAAGAACAATAAACCCCTCATTGACTCCAGTCAGGAAAAAGAGGTTCGTGAAAACTAGATTTCTAGGTTTGGGGATCAGGTTACCTATTGGGAAGGTACCTCATATGAGGAAGCACCCCTCTAGGCCCGGAACTCGGTCTCTACTAATGAATTGGGTGCATGGGAGCATATGGGTAAAAGATCAATGGATCACTCAGGCTAAACAAATGACATGAATCACACAAACCTAATGGATATCTAGCATGCACTTAAACTCAACAAGTCAAAACTATAGTGCGTACCTATGGTCCTTAGCCATGTATTTGTGAAAAGGTTAATTAATAGACAAGCACCACAGGCAAGCCTCGTGTCTAAATACCATGTATGCATATAAATCTGTCACCAAAGCCCGAAGCATGTACTGAGGTCCCTAGCCATGTGTTACCAAAAATGGTGAGGCAAGTAATACAAGCACGCGATATGCACTCAAAACTAGTCACTAAAAAGTGCACCCACTTTAAGCCACAAAAACTAGGTCACTCTCTTGATAAATGAGGGCGTGGCAATTTATCAATTGAGTGATGAATATTCATCAGTGAAAATTAGATACCAATAGCATATCATGTGTGAGTATACGAGACAGAGATCCGGACCCCACCAAAAGGCCAATTTATTTTCATGAGTTGATTTTTGCAAATTTTCGAAACTTTGAAGAAAACCATATGGTGAACTAAATTTAAAACAACACGAGGATTACGAACCTAGCTATAGGAACTAACTAAACTAACCATACACTAAAGTATAAAACTATAAATAATCAAGATGGATTGAGATTGAATCTAAATATATTAAAAAATGTACTTCAACACATTGGAAATAACTATATTAATAAATTAAAATAGTAAATACACAAAGCTAAGCAGGTGAATTAAACTATAAAAATATTAGCGAACACGCACAAATTTTCTAGCATCTTGCTAATGTTATTAATAAAAATACTTATTTTAAAACTCTAACCATTCATTAAAAAAATCTTAACATTTTTAAAAATGGAAACTTAAAGTTAAACCAAAGCTAAACATTTTAACCTCTAACTCTAAACTAACAATTAACAACTTACTAAAAAAAACAAAATTATAAAAAAATATGACTTTTCATTAACCTTAAGACTACTTAAAACTAAATCCATAACTATTCACCTTAACCTTAAATAATTAATTAAAATCCCAAAGCTTCAGAAACTACCAAACTTTTCTTTTTACTAAGCAATGAAACTCCGCCGAGTCCATCCTGGCCTTCATCTCTTTATCAAAAAAAAAAAAAAGAATCACTAGCACAACTGCCATATATTTCAGACAACAAAATTCTTTTAGATTTTTACCATAAAAACCACTTTAAATCACACATATCTCCACTAAAATATTCAGCGTGAACGCCATGACTAACACTTGAATTTCCTGCCAAGTCATTCTCACGAATCACATAGTTTTCCATTACTTATCCTACGAATTTGAGACCCTGAGTTCATATATGAATGAAAGATGTGATATTCCTCATCGAACAGACACTTTGCTTGGTTCATACCTTTTCAATGAACATGTTCGTGGAGACACTTCCTAGGTTATTTATACTCCCGTTTTTCCCATTTTTTAAGATAACAAATATTCTCCTCACTTCACTGCATATCATTTCATTTTGTGCGATTGTTCTGCAAGTTGAGTTCGTCGGGGTCCTCCGATCCGTACCACTTCGGAGGAACGAGATCCGTTCTATCATGGGAGACGATTGTCCATTATCATCGGTACAAGTTGAGGGGCCAAATTCGTCTTAAGGACACAACGTTATCGTTGGGCTCGGGTTAACATTCTCATTTGTTTGTTTTGTATTCTTGCCGGGTTTGTTTTTCTATTTGCGGTTTTGAGCGAACACAAGAACAACACTCTTAAGACGAATTTGCTGTTTTTTTTTTTTAAGATTTTTGTTCGTTTAAGTATTCTTGCAATTTACGAATTAATTTTTTTTAGAAATTTGCGGTTTCTTTTACATTTTGGATTCAAATTTTGCTGCGGCTAGCTGTCTTTAAGTACTACGATTTAAATAAATTTTTTTCGACTGTGATTTCTTTTATTGGATTCAGTACATGAATTCTTGTCTTTCCGTCTTGCAGGTTTAAAATTCAAATTTTTAAGACTACGAGTTTCTTCGCCAAGTTCAAATTTAAGGCTGCCCGGTCGTAAAAGCTATGATTCTGTTTTCATTTTTGAAGGCTTTGCCGAGTTTTGAATAAGTAAGACATATTTCGGAAATTTGAAACAAACATTTTTCTACTTCTTGATTTTTCATTAAAATATACGTCATAGTTTATTCAATATTTTGCAGGTGCCTCATCTTTGGGTCTGTTTAGGCACGATTTTATTCTTATTAGGCACGAATTTTCCGTTTACATTTACATTTGTAAGTGAATTTCTTTCTGGCGAAATTTGAAGCTCAAACTGTTTCTTTGTCTTGTAGTTTCAAATAAATATATATATATATATATATTGAGTTTGTATTTTTTTTTTCTGTTTTGTGCCATTTCTGGCGTAAGTCGAATTTTTTTAAGTGAAACTTGGCCGAAACCCGCTGTTTATTAATGCTGAAACCGATGGTTACACAAATTTTTAAGTTTATGCCTTTGTGGTTTTCAGTTAATTAAATTATTGAAAAAGTTGTTACGTTTTAGCTTGATTAGGTATTACAAAAATTATTTTCAGTTTTTCGTTTATCTGCTTTTTTCATTTTGTTACACGGGGCGAGAGATTTTGACTCAAAACATTGAAATTTGACTCAAATATTTTAGTGTCTTACGTACTATAGTTCTCATTATTTTTAATTTTATGTTTATAACACTTGTAAAAGCATTATGTTTCGGTTTAATATTATTTTTATTTGCTCGAGTCGATTCTGATTTGTTTTATTATTACGTTAGTTTTTGTATTACAATATTTGTGCTACTTGATTTTTCGATTTCTATTGTATTCAATTTTTGAAGACTGCAATTTTTCCGTTTCTGTTGTATTAAGATATTTGTTTATGTATTCAAATAGTGTTACATTTTTATACATTAGAAATGAAAGAGCCGTAACCATTTCGGGTTAACGTATTGGAGATCGCGGAGAAAGGCAGGAGAAAAGTTCCACGTGAAACTCATGGTTTTCAAGAGATGACAACAAAGATGTTGTTCTATCTCCACGACGCAGACTTGCGAATTCCTCGATGAGATGGTCCTAAATTGGATGTTGAAGAGACGAATGGAGATTGGCTCTTTGTGGATGCATGGAATCCACTCGACTTCGTCATTACCACTTAGTATGTTCTCAGCAGTGCGGAAAATACTCTATAGTCTATAAGTCCGGTGGCATTTAAGGAGTTATGGGATAGTGCGGACAAAGAACAAAACCGAAGATGCGGGTGAAAGAAATTTGTTGTGGTAAATTTCTGGACTTCAAGATGGTTGATTCAAGAAAGTCTTAAGTCGGGTTGAGCTTTAAGTGGTTGTGCATGATATTCATGCTTTAAAAGGAATGACTTTCTAAGTGGACATTTCAAAGTGGCTACATTCATTGAAAAACTGCCACCATCTTGGAGGGATTTCAAAAATTATCTCGAAACCTGAAAGGAAGGCATCGCGGGAGCTTGATTGTTAGTTGAGGATTGAGGGAAGACAATATAAGTGTCACGAGAAAGAAAGTTGGGGAAGAATGCAGAAGTTTCAAGGGCCAGCGTTGTTGAAGGATCTAAACCCAGCGAAGGAAAAGTACTGGCAAATGCGGAGATGGATTGACGAGGCCTAAAGAAGTTCGTTGGCAAGTGCTTCAGAAGCGTGGCAGAATCCCGGACATTGAGCTAAAGGCTGAGAGCTAAAGCGACAAAACAGATAATATGGTGGAAAAGATCTCCAATGGTGATGATGATATCAATCGACTGCTATGATATCCAGTGTAATATGGCGGAAACGAGGGAGTGGTGGATTGATACTGGAGCAACTCGTCACATATGTGCAAACAGATCGATGTTTTCATCCTACACAACTGTGGGGGGTGATGAAAAACTTTATATGGGTAATTCATCAACCTCTAAGGTTGAAGGTGTCGGAAAGATTGCTCTAAGGATGACATACGGAAGATTGTGACACTAATTAATGTTCTACATGTGCCGGATGTTCGCGACCAATTTAGTGTCGGGCTCTCTCCTTAGCAAGAATGGCTTCAAGTTGGTTTTGTATACGATGGTTGTACTCTCAAAAAATGAGATGAATGTAGGAAAGGGTTATCTGAGTGATGGTTTGTTCAAGCTGAATGTAATGACTATTGTAACCAAGGATGATTTGAATAAAGTTGCTTTTTCTTATGTGCTTGAGTCTTCTAACATTAGGCATGCTAGACTAGGACACGTTAACTATAAATTGATAAAGAAATTGAATATGGAACATTTGCCGAAGTTTATTTGTCAAATGAGGAAAATACGAGTGTGTTGAATCTAAATTTTCTAAACCCCCCTTCCACTCTGTAGATAATAGAATTTTAGAACCTTTAGATTTAATACACACAGGATATATGCGGAAATATGAAATCCAATCTTGTCAAGAGGTGGTAATAAGTATTTTATTACTTTTATAGATGACTGCTCGCGGTATTGTTATGTTTACTTGCTTAGTAGCAAAGATGAGGTTGTGAATGCTTTTAAATCTTATAAGGCCGAAGTTGAAACTCAGTTGAACAAGAAAATTAAAATCATAAGGAGTGACAAAGGAGGTGAATATGAATTTCCATTTGAGGAAATTTCTACCGAGTTTGGTATCGTTCACCAAATGACTGCTCCTTATACACCACAATCTAATGGAGTGGCGGAAAGGAAAAACCGGTCTTTAAAGGAAACAATGAATGCATTGTTGAATAGTTCCGGTTTACCACATAATTTGTGGGGGGAAGCTGTTTTGACGACGAATTTTATTTTAAATAGAGTACCCCACAGAAAGACACAACAAACTCCCTATGAGAAATGGAAGGCGAATGCCTAGCGAGATTATCTCAAAGTGTGGGGGTGTTTGGCTAAGGTTAAGTTCCTAAGCCTAAAAAAGGTTAGGTAGGATCAAAAGACTATTGGCTTGTGTTTTTATCGAGGATATGCTCGAATAGCAATGCATGTATCGTTTTCTTGTTCACAAGTCGAGAGGAGATCCCGGACAATATACATGTCAATACGATCATTGAATCAAAAGGCCAAACCGTTCTTTGAAAATATTTCCATATAACATAGTATATGAGGCAATTGATAATAATAAGGGTCTTAAGATACTATATCTGGTGATCAATGGAGGGGATGAACACAGGCGTGGTAAAGACAAAGGACTTCACGTCTTTTGGACTGATTTCTTACGTATCACGTTAGAAAATGAGCCTCGGACATTCAAAGAAAGTTTGTGACTTCGCCGGAAATGGATTACGAAAAGAAGCTATCAATAGTGAAGTTTGAATCCCATCTTGTCAAATCATACATGGGAGTGGTTGACCTTTCTCGGTAATAAACCACTTTACAATGTAAGGAAGTGGATTTTCAAGAGGAAAATGAAAGCGAGATGGTCTTATTGATAAATATAAAGAAATTTAGGAACTTTGTAGTAAAGGGAATCTGAAACTAGCGAGAAGGTCTTGACTATTTTGATACTTATTCACTTGTTACTAGAATTACATCTATAAGGGATGCTAATTGCTATAGCCGGTGTATAAGCTTGAGATCCGTCAAATGGATGTGAAAGCGACCTTTACTTAAACGGAGGGGTGGAAGAAATATATTTGGAACAGCTTCGAAGGGTTCATTGTTGCAGGACAAGGCGAAAGTAATAATGAAACATCAGTCCCACTCTAATGGATTGAAACAAGCACCGAAACAATGGCATGCTAAATTCGACAAAGTCATGTTGTTGAATGGTTTCAAAGACCCAATGAGTGCGATAAATGTGTATATGTTAAACAAACTCATAATTGCTTTGCCATTTATGTGCATATGTAGACGATATGGCAATATAGCAGTGAGATGGTGAGACTATTAAGAAAATCAAATGCTTGCTTGCAAGTAAATTTGAAATGAAAGATATGAGGGTCGTTGATGTTATTTTAGGAGTTAAAATCCATAAGACATCTGGAGGATTAGCTCTATCACAATCCCATTATATTGAAACGATTCTTGGAAAGTGCAAGAATCTGGGTATTATCTTGATAAAGACTCCTGGAGTAGATGTTAATTTACATCTTTCAGAATCTTGGTGAAAACTGAAAACTCAAAATGGTATGCTAGTATACTAGGCGGTTTAATGTATGTCATGAACTGTCTTGGAGCGGACACATAACTTGTGCGGTTAAGCCCGAGGTAAAGTGGAGTTTACAATTAGTCAAATGAAAATCATTGGAAAGCTATGAAAGCGTTTATTAGGCTACTTAAGGCATATAAGATTATGCTTTTGCATTACACCGAGAATATCAAACCAGTACTTGAAGGATCTTTGTGATGCAAATTATTAACAGCACTAAGGACACAAAATCCAACAAGTGGATATGTATTCACACTTGGTGGGGGCGGCGGTGTCTTGGAATCATCAGCAAACTTGTATTGCTAGATCCACTATGGAATCAGAATTTATTGCTTTGGATAAAGCCGGTGAAGAAGCCGAGTGGCTTCGAAATTTCTTGGAAGATATTCCTAATTGGCCTAAACCAGTGCCCGCTGTATGTATACATTGGAGTAGTCGGCGGCAATAGGAAGGACAAGGAATGTCATGTGTATAGCAGTGAAGTCTCGACACATCGTCGAAGACATGACCACGATAAGACAACTTCTTTCTAGTGGAATTATTATCACCATTGACTATGTGAAGTCAAAGATATTGCGAGGATCCATTGACAAAGGCTAACTAAAGAGATGGTTGCTGAAACATCAAGGAATGGGTTTAAGGCATAAACAAGTCATCATAGCGGACACCTACCTAGTTATTTGGAGATCGGGATGCAGGTTTAAAAGGACAACTAAGTTATGAAGATAGTGTAGAGTACTGTCAAATTTGTTTTACCCATTCCCGGATAAAGACAGTATTAATATGTGAAGGTTAAGAAAAAGCTTTTAATGATTATGAAACTATATGTTCATAAATCACCTATGTGAGTGTGAAGTGAGTACACGTGAGGTACCAAGTGAATTCTCTAAAACACTCATGAGACTAGGCGGTGTTCATGGCCAAAGCAATTCTGATGAGAACCAATTTTGTTCGAGAAAAAGTTGTGGATTTCTATTAATCAAGGCTTACGAAGGTCGACAATTCAGACATGATCTAGCGATTGGCCAGGAGTAAGTGGAGTAGGCTTCAGCAGGAAAGTTCAAAGTCTCAGACTACTTATCCTGATGCAACGTTTTCTCATGGAATAATCGCACTTTGCATCTCATGCATACGGGAGTATTGATATCAGAACTTTTCATTCATGTGGAGTTGTTTGGAACCACAGAATTTAGCCAAATGAATGAAAGATGATGTAATCCACTAAATGAGCAGAGACACTTTGCTTGAAAGTTTCCTTACCTTTTCAAACCGACGTAATACATTCATGGAGACACCTTTCTAGGTTATTTATACTCCCGTTTTCCCATTTTTAAGATATAAAATATTCTCACTGCTTCACTACATATCATTTCATTTTGTGCGATTGATATAAGTTGAGTTAAGTCGGAGGTCCTCCGATCCGTGCCACATCGGAGAAGGCAGATGCGTTCTACTCTGAGAGACGATTGTCAGAAATTATCTCATTTCAGTTAGAGACCAAATTGTCTTGGGACTTGGCCCGTTATCAGTTGGGCTCGGTCAACGCTTTATTCTCATTTGTTTGTTTTTATTGTTCTTGCATCAGGTTTGTTTTTCTATTTGGTTTTTAGAACACGGGAACACGCTCTCAGCAAATTTCAATCATATAAACACAAGTTGAAACTTAAATATTGCCTGCAAAAGTCATTCGCAATCACATGGCTACCACTTACATCTTCCATTCAAACTTCATACAAGCAAAGCTGAAACTTAAATATGTCCACCAATAGTCATTCACGCAATAACATGGCTGCCATTTACATCTTCCATCAAAATTTCACACAAACATAGCTGTAACTTCATGCCCGTAGCTATTCCAAATCTCATTCTCAGTCACCAAATAATTTAAAATTTAAATAAACATATGCAATCAAACGAATAACACAGCCCTATGCCCACAACAATTTGAAACTCCTCCTATCCCTACATAATTTAAAACACACGTAAGCAGTCTGACAAACAAAGTAACAGTCTATCCTTGAGGTCGAAACTCTTCTACAATTTCGAGGAGATGAAAAGCAATTGGTAAGAGCTTAGGATGCAAAGTTGTTCTTTGCCCTAATCCTTCTGGCATCCCGGAATGTAAATCAAGTGATGAGAATGTCTTTGTGACAGTTACACTTTATTATTTTGTTCCACCACCTCGAGAAGTAACACATTCTTAGTGGGATGTACGAGAGAGTACATTAGGTGAAGAGACTTCTTGGTGCAATTGTTGATGAAGGTTCCTTCGGTTGGAAGTCAGAGAGCCTCACAATTGTCCATCAGTCCATCATTATGGTAGTGCATGAAAGACCACCCATATTTCTTTGGATCCGGTATGGAAGTGCAGGTAAAATCTTCTTTCAAAGTGCAATAATGGTGGAGAAACTCCAATGATAACTTTGTGGTCCAATGACTATACTCCAATCTATGGCGTAGATGATATTCAAAAATGGTGAGTGTTGGGGCTCAGAAACTAATCCCTCTACGACTGACCCGGAATTTTCTCCTCTCTTCTTCACACTGTCCCTTTTAAAAAAAAAATAAACAAATGCCAAAAGGCCTTTTTAAATATGAATTTTTTCCTTTTTTATAGTTCCAAACCTCCAGCCATCAAAGCCTCTTCGTTTTTCTCTCCTTCAGAAAACAAGAGCCCAATCGATCTCGAAGTCAGCTTGCATTAACTCCCCTCACATTCTCCATACTGGCGACTATCTTAAGATTTTGGCTTGCTTTACCTGAAATATCCACATGGATTCATGGTGGGCTATATGTAACTCAAGCCAAAGAGCTAAAATGGACCCAAATACTGCCCAAGACCGTCTGGAGCATCTGGGCACGATCCATCAGAGTTTGAAGCAAAATCAACAAAAATAAGTGCTCCATACAAAAGAATTTGCCAATGAAGCTGGATTAGCCGGATGCTAGCAGGTCAAGCCGGTTGAGAAATTTATGACTTGATAAAATGTTCCCTGAAGGAGACCGACAAAAGCGGTGCACAATTCAAGTTCGAATGAAGTATGATCGAAACAGGAGGAGTGCTCACCAAAATAACCCCAACAGTGTTGTATCACGTCTTGGCTGATGAACCCGGTCAAATGGAGTTAGTCAAGCGGTTGAAAAAAAAAATTATGAATTTTTAACAAAACCCCCCTTGGTGAATAAAGATAACAAACAAACTGACCTTGCAGTTAAGGATTTGGGACTGGGGAGTCATGGATTGGAAACAAGCTCGAGTGCTAGAATTTGACATATTTTGATAACTCAGGTGTTCGCCTCGGGGGAGTGGCGGGCCTTTCTTTTATGGAGCATGCCAATAAAAAATGAATCGCCATGATGACACTTTGAGTGAACTACATATGCACTTTCAATGGACCCTTGCAATGTTCTAATCCAAGGGGTCCCATTGACAACTCGTCGGCAGTGGAATTCTTGTGTGGATTTGGGTGACCCGATACCTGCTTGTTGTTTCCCATTTATCGGGATCCATATTTTTACAAAAATCGGACAGAGTCTCCTTTGTTCAGGGAGCTCTAGCAATATACAACCTATATAACAATATAATCATAACTCATCCAAGGTCTCAACAAAGGTAGTATTGACCCCATAGGGTCAAATACAATCCCATATCCTAATATACATCCAGCTAAGGATCATTCATTCACATTTAAATCTACCAATATACATCCCTTTACGAGACCCGATGTTCACATTTAAATCCCTAAAATATAAAAAATAAAGCGACAATTACGGAGTCCATAATAGTCAGGCCACGACCCTCTTTACCATATTCACGTACCGATTATTTAACTGATAGTCCAAAAGAATTTAGTACAATTATTTTTACATAAAATACTTTTTATAAAAGTATTGTCAAGTCCACATGTCGACCTTCTTCATAATCACAGCCTTGTCGGAGGCGAGTCTCCTGCTCACCCGTTGGCAGGATACGCTTTGCAATTACGAGGGTTAATGGAAGGCGGTGCTGCAGAGAGATGATACGGCGAGGCGTGATTATGAGAGGGCCAATGTAATGGCCTTGATATTAATTTTTAAAAGTATTTTGTATAAAATTGTAATTAAATTCTTTTGGGATTAATGCATAAATAGTTGGGTATATAATTATGAGGCAAGAGGATCGCCGATGGGGACTGCTTATGGCTATGAAGCCAGTGATTTCACACATTTGCTAAGTAATGAGCGATCCCGGCGCAAGGGATGTAGTAGAATATAGACAGGTGGATCTTGTGGGGTCAATACTATACTTACATTTGAGACCCCATAGGTTATGAATTATACTGTTATACGAGGTTGCCGTGGGTAGAGCTCCTCGAACAAAGGAGACTGCGATTTTACACAATGAGGGGATCCGATAAATGGGACACAACAGTGTGGTATTAGGTCACTCGAAATCCACAAGAATTTCAACGGGTTAACCGAGTTATCCAGTAGATTAACAAACCGAAGAAAATTATATAAAAGGTAAAATGGTGATTTCGGTAAAAATCCGAAATTTTTCTAGATATCGGATGACAAAAAGGACTTCACCATTGGAATCATCTCATGAAATCTAGCTACCACGTCGAATTTTGTTGAATTTCGAGACAGTCGGAATTTCACGTTTTTCGAGGCACCGGGTGTCGGGTGCCATAAAACGGCTTGTAAGAGACATGTGATGTGATAAAAGTCACCTACTATATGTACCCATGTGACACATGTTGCATGATTAGTGAGGAAAGGGATAAAATGAATGGTTTAGATGCCATGTGTCAAAAATCCAAAACTTAGGGACATAGATGAAATTAATGAGAAGTTAAATTAGTATAAGACAAAATAGGAGAATAGTTTTCTTCTCCATTTGGAACACAAAAATCGACAGTGGGCTGGATTTCCAGATTTTAGAGAGAGAAGGAGTGACTTCTCTATAGATTTCCCGGCGTTCGGACCGTCGGTTCGCTTCGGGCCAAGAAGTAAAGCTGTTCTACGCAGCGAGGGCTATGTGTGGACACCGATTTGGTGGAGTTCCGACAACTCCAAGAGGTAAGGATCTTTTCCTACTCGTGTTATTCTTTTGCTAAGAGCCATGTAAATGGTTAAGGATATTTTGAGGCTTGATTTAGCCGTAATTTTGGTCTCAAAACATTGAACCGAGTGGAGAAAATCTCTAATTGTGTGGCCGTGAACAGTGCCAACCCGAGGGTTTCACTGTTCACGTGATTTTTGGTGTGAATTTTTATGTTGTTGAGTGATTCAAAATGAATTTCTTGATTGGTTAATTAGCCCATGTGAGCTAATTTTGGTGTTATTGATTGAGAAAAGAATAATATGAATTATGAGAATTAATTGTGTTAATACATGCATGTAAATATATTAGCATGAATGACTTGGAATTGTGTAAGAATTAATATGTTAATGCATGTAATTAAATGTGTTAACATGATGTGCAATTATATAAAAATATAATTGTGTGTAAGCCATTGGAAATGGTGTAATTAGCTAGTGAGCTAATTTTTTGATGATGTGAATTAAATAACATGTGGCATGTATGTAAATTTTGTTAATATATGTGTAAATGATATGTGGCATGTGTGGTTTAGAATGACATAATGCATTTCATATGCAGAGACAACCCTAGAAAATTGAGGTGTGAGTGCACGACGCTGAAAGAAAGAAAATAAAAGGATGTTTTTTTCTCGCGTTGGCTTAGGCATGCGTGAGAGTCGGTGAAGGACTGGGAGCTGGGATTAAGGTATGTAGACATTCAAGTAGGATCATGTATTTGCTTGAGTGTGTGTTTATGTTGAATCATTGCATATGCACTTAGGTGGGGAGTAACCCATGTAGGAGATTTTCACTACTAGGCATTGTTTACCCTGTCGAGGGATCGCTATTTCAGGTACATGGAGTGTACAGGAGGACGACGCTCACTAGAAGCCGCGTTTTAGAAGAAAGTTGGATTGTGGCTTTGGTATTAATTTGTAAAAACATGTATGAGAACTCTAAAGTTTTATATATGTTTTGGTAACGAAAGTAATCAGTGCTCTTGAACTATGGTAATATAGTTGATATGTATTTTTGTGAGTATTGATGCAGGAGCCCAAGTGGCCATTTTTACTCATTTTAATTGTATATGGACCTGATGTGGTCTTTGTAAAATATTGGGACAGGTTGCCATGTGATTGGGACAGGTTGTATTTTGGGTAGAGCTCCCCGTACAAAAGAGACTTTGCCCAATTTTCATGAGTGGTGTCGGGTTACCCGACATCCACGAATATTCCGCGGGTTGACGGGTTGTCAACTAGACACCTCGGTTTTGGGGCGTCACAACTTGGTATTAGAGCTTAGGTATACGAATACCTAAGGCTTGAGGGACTTGGGCTTAGGCCATGGTCATAAGGTGTAATAGCATCGTAGGTTGATATAGCTCGATGTTGGATACTAGGGTTATAGCTTAGTATTGGTAAGTTAGGTATACGGTTTACCAAGGACTCGATGGGAAACGGGTTAGATCATGCATCCTTGTGCATTTGATGAATTAAATATGATGTGTGATTGGATTGTGTGTTGTATATGTGATTGGTGTGTATAACATGGTGATAACTATTGATCATGTGTTGTATGAATTGTGGCCAGGTTATGCTTGGTGAGTAGCATGGGAGAACGTTGAACACTAGGAATTCAAAAAATATAACCTTAGGTGTTAAATTTTTTTGTAAAAATGGTCCATAATTGAATGAAAAAAAATTTATAATTTTCTGAACTGTATGATTCGAGTTTTGAACATAAAAGCAGTTGTGTTTGAAACTACGAAAATTTTTCGATTTTTGCCTGAAAAGGGTTAAAAATTTAACTCATAAAAATTTTTGAGTTATATATGAAGTCTTGAGTGGTCTAGACCACTTTGCATTTATGGAAATAACAAGGAGGCTATTGGGAGATAAAAAAATAAAAAATTGATGAGAAAGAGATTTTCTAAAAGTTTTACGGTGTGTAAGCGGAAGAAAATAAATAAAATAAATTTTAATAAATTTATTTTGTTCTACTGGAAAATGAAAAATAATAATAATAATAAAATTTTTTGGGGTCTTCTAGTAGGTGAACAAATGAGGAAAAAAAAATGATGTGAAAAAAGCGGGAGTGGAATGGAGGGCTGCCATTTTGGGATCACGATCTGATGGATTGTGTCATTAGCGCAGAACAGCGAGCACGATTGCAGAGCCACGGTACGCGGCCCGGTCGACCTGACACAGCCATACTTCGGCCGCGATACGGCGAGACATGAAGCGCGATGCGGCTGGCGCGCAGCGAGCGTCGGCAGCGCGTCTTTGCGCCTTGACTGGCTAGCGAGGTCGGCGATACAAAACATTGTATCGTGGCTGAAGGCTGTGTGGCCGCGATCTGTGCGGCGGGGCTACGACCATGGCGCCAGTGCCCGGCGACCCGCGGTGGCAGGCATTGCGACCGCGGCGCAGGCGGGGCGCGAGCATCACGAAGGCGAGGGCTTGTGTTGCGATACAAACCTTGTGGCCGCGTGGGGAACAAGCGGCTCTACGGCGCACCACAACGTGCGGCCGGCGGCCGCGATGGGGACGTGCTTGCGACCGCGGTGGGGATGGGGCCCGCGATGTCACGGCGCTGCGGCGGCGACGACACATCCACGCGGCGCCCGGCGCCGGTGGGCGCCGGCTCCGTCCAGGTGTGCGCGGGTACCGAAGGCCCGTTGACTCGGTCACATTGTTTTGGGACACTTGTTTCACTTGAACCTTGTTGTGAAACCTATTCATGAATATGTTCATAAGCATACATTCTGGTTTTCAAATAAAAAATAAAAAAGATAAGATAAATCAAAATTTTTAAAAATAAAATAAAAATAAAAATTTTTTGTTGTGAAACTCATGATTTAATATATGAACTAATTGTCTTGCATAACCTATGAATGCATGGACATTGTGTATGAGGAAATGTTTGTATGTAGGAGCGTGTCTCGAAGTAGTGTTTACGCCTTAGAATCTTGCATTAGGAAATTTAACGCCGCATTTGACATGTGTAGATGGCTAGTCGAGGCGAAGGGCGAAGAGATTAAGTCCACGAGTCTTGATCGGGCACCACCGGCGTTTGACCCGGAGTCAGAGCTTTGATAAGTGGGCTTTTTCTTTGAGATTTGTAGGTATTGTGGCTATAATGTGCACGAGGCTAGTGTGGCGGTGGCGAGGAGGTCAGGTAACCTCTAGGAGTTCGGGGCACATCATCCTCAGAGCATTCCACGGGAGGAGATCCAGGTGACAGCGAGACCATTGGTTCATGCAGGGTTGAAGTGGAGGCCTATGAAGATTGTCTACGATACGACCCGGGATAGAGACTACACCGCATTGGTGGAGGGTGAGGCCAGTATGGTGGAATTGGGCAAAGACCTCTAGAATCTAGAGGCAATGACGGGCGGAGTTCCATGATCTTTCATGGGCAAGCTGTTTGCTCCCGGGGATACTCACGAGGCGTGCGAAGGCTGAAGTTCCACAGGAGTGGCAGACGATGTGATGATTCAGTGTGGCTAGGTTCATGGGCTAGCTTGTTTCTTTGATGACTGCGTGGCCATGGACGTGGCGAGTCGGGGATTCGAGAATGGGCTAAAGTTACCCATTAAAATGGGATTAATAGGACTTCGCCTACAGGGACATGGACTCCATGGTTGGGACATTTGACCATAGAGAGGGAATGGGATGCGGGGCCATAGGGTTGCCCGGATGTTGGTGAGGAGGGAGGATCAGCCTTCTTCAGTTCCCGGGAAGGGTGGGGGCTTACGCCTTCCTGCAGTTTCGGGACCCGGGGCTAGGATGGGGCATTTGGTTGATTAGGAAGGGCGGATGGTATGTATTTATGCCGGCTTGACTTGGGCATGTGAGGCAGGATTTCCCAGAGACGGGGATCAGGATTTTGGGACAACCTGATCCCGAGTTAGCGGTAGGATAGGAGAGGATACGAGTTCATTCCTCTTCAGTGGAGTTAGAGGAACCCGATTCGATCTCGGGGTGCTATCTGAGGCACCTTCGGCGGGGGAAACGAGGATGGGCGGAGGGACGAGGAGTGTGGGTCGGAGTCGGGTCACGGGAGCGCTCACGGGTCGGGACTTCTAATAAGGTAGACCTTGAGACCCGATATGTTATTTCTCTGGCAACTTGGGCATATGAGGCAGAGATTGTCACCAGGAGAGCGGAGTCTCGTAAGTGCTTGAGCTAAGCATCTGAAGCGGCCCGGATATGCGAAGTTTCTACTCTTGCGCACTTGTTGACTAGAGTAACTTGTTCCAGTCGGACCCTGTCATGTTCGTCCATTACTTGCGTCTTGTGTGTGACAGTTTGGGCTTAGAGGTTGAGGCCTTTAGAGAAGCTAGGTATTAGGATGTTCTTCCCACAGGATGTAGGTGAGTTGACCTAATAGGTCGGGATTGTGTGAGTTAGGATCTAGGGTCACCTTGTGGTGGGGGCCCAGGGGAGGATATGTCCCGAGTCGGGTGTGGGTGCACGGGGTATTGTGGCGTGAGCCGGGTATTAGATTTTGATATGGTCATTCTACCTCGTGGTGAGTGTGGAGTTCAGGAGTTTGTCTTTGGGACTCACGTCTGATGAGAGACTCTTAATTCAAATCAATGAAGAAGTAATTGTGTGTGTAATTGGACAAACAAGAGGATCGTTAATCCCCTAAGGTGAAAAAGCCTGGAGTCAGGGTGAAGGAGACCATCGGTAGTATCCAAAAGGTTCCGTGTGGGTGTGAGAGACTGGGAGATATCCGAATTTACGTAATGGGGTGTAGAGACAGGAGATATCCAAATTTATTATTAGGTGTAAAGAGACCAGTGAAATATCTAAGGAAATTTCTATGTGGGTGTGAGGCTTGCAGGAGATATTTGGATTACATATCTTGGAGGTTTGAAGACTGGGGAGATATCTGAATTTCTTTTGTGGGGCGTAAGTCACGGGGAGATATCCCAAATTTCTGTGTGGGTGTAAGAGACCCGTGGAGATATCCGAAATTTCTGTCTGTAGTTGTAATGGGCAGGAAGGGTATCTGTTTCTTTGTGGGTTTTAAGGGCAGTGGAGTTATCAGAAATACGTATGGAGTGTAAGGGCCTGTGGAAATCGAAATTTACGTATTGGGTGTAAGAGACCGGGAGATATCTGGTTACGTGTGATTAGTAAGGACAGGGGAGATATCCCAAATTTACGTGTGGGTGTAAAGAGACCGGAGTGGAGAAATCTGAAAATTTTTGTGTGGGTGTAAGGGCCAGGGGAGATATGCATTTACGTGTGGGTGTGAAGGCCTGTGGAGTTATCACAGAATTTACGTGTGGGTGTAAGAGACGCAGTCAAAGTTTGTCAGAAATTCTGTGTGGGTGTAAGAGACCCGTGGAGATATCTGAAATTTTTATGTGGATGTAAAAGGCTCGCAATGTAGGCCGAAAAGTTCTGTTTCCCGAGAGAGAAAATACACGGTCATGTTATCACAAAGACTTAGAATTGAGTGATAGGAGTCGGGAGTGACTCGAAATGAAAACACACGGTCATGGTTATCACGTAGACTTAGAGTTGAGTGATAGGAGTCGGGGGTAACGAAATTAGATACCCATTGGTTGCATTGGGTGTTGAGTGGCGAGCAAGGGCTCGATTATATGGATAATCATTCATGATATAAGTTAGGAGTGACGACCCATTGGGTTGTCAGTGATTGTGACTTTGGGGAGGTCAGCGTTTGCACACCAAGCAAGGGTTGTGTAGGGTTACATAGGTACATGGTTTAGTCATTTAATACTTAAATGACTAGTTTACATACATGGCATAGTGCACGTTGCATATGCATGCGATTTGTTGTGATTGTCCAAAATTTCGGGACGAAATTCTTTTAAGGATGAGAGAATATAAAACCCGAGAAAATTCTAATTTTCTAAAAAATGGTAAAATGGTCATTTCGGTAAAAATCCAAAATTTTTCTAGATCTCGGATGATGAAACAGACTTCACGTTGGGTGTCTCACGAAATCTAGCTACGTCGAATTTCGTCAAAATTTGGGAGCAGTCGGAATTTACGTTTTTCGAGGCGCAGGGTGTCAGGTCTTGTCAAGCGACTATGAGGTGCTGATGTATTAAAAGTCACCTACTACATGTACCCATGTGACACATGTTGCATGATTAATTGAGAGGATGAGATGAATAGAGCTTAGATTAAGTCGTATTAATCGAAAATCCAAAACTTAGGGACATGGATGGAATTAACGAGAAGTTAAATGAGTATAAGACAAAATAGGAGAATAGTTTTCTTCTCCATTTGGAACACAAAAATTGACAGTGGGCTGGATTTCCAGATTTTAGAGAGAGAAGGAGTGACTTCCCTATAGATTTCTCGGCGTTCGGACCGTCGGTTCGATTCGGGCCTAGAAGTAAAGCTGTTCTACGTGGCGAGGGCTATGTGTGGACACCGATTTGGTGAAGTTCCGACAACTCCAAGAGGTAAGGATCTTTTTCTAATTGTGTTATTCTTTGGCTAAGAGCCATGTAAATGGTTAGGGATATTCTGAGGCTTGATTTAGCCGTAATTTCGGTCTCAAAACATTGAACCGAGTGGAGAAAATCTCTAATTGTGTGGCTATGAATAGTGCCAAGCCGAGGTTTCAGCATTCCCGTGATTTTTGTGTTTTATGTGTTGTTGAGTGATTCAAAATGAATTGCTTGATTGGTTAATTAGCCCGTAATGGCTAATTTTGATGTTGCTCCGATTAAAGAATCGAATATGAATTATGGGAATTAATTGTGTTAATACATGCTTGTAAATATATTAGCATGAATGGCTTGAAATTGTGTGAGAGTTAATATGTTAATGCATGTAATTAAATGTGTTAACATGATGTGGAATTATATAAAAATATATTATTGTGTAAGCCGTTGGAAATGAATTGTAATTAGCTTCAGTGAAATTTAATTTTGATGTTATTGATGTGAATTAAATAACATGTGGCATGTATGTAAATTTTATTAATATATGTGTAAATGATATATTGGCATGTGTGGTTTAAGAATGACATAATGCATTTCATATGCACCAGGGCAACCTAGAAAATTAGGTGTGAGTGCACGGCATGAAAGAAAATAAAAATGATGTTTTTCTTGTGTTGGCTTAGGCATGCGTGAGGGAGTCGGTGAGGACTCGAGACCGCGATGTGGGTTTGTAGGCGTTGAGTATGATCGTGGCATTTGCTTGAGTGTGTGTTTATGTTGAATCATTGCATATGCACTTAGGTGGGGAGTAACCCATGTAGGAGATTTTCACTACTGGGCATTGCTCACCCTGTCAAGTGATCATTATTTCAGTTACAGAGAGTGTAGAGGAGGACGACACTCACTAGAGGCCGCGTTTTAGAAGAAAGCCGGATTGTGGCTTTGGTATTAATTTGTAAAAACATGTATGAGAACTCTAAATTTTTATATATGTTTTGGTAAAGAGTAAAGTATTAACTCTTGAACTATGGTAATATAGTTGATATGTATTTTTGTGAGTATTGATGCGGGAGCTGAGTGGCCATTTTACTTTCCATTTTAATTGTATCGCTGGACCGGTGTGGTCTTTGTAAAATATTAGGACGAGGTGCGTATGATTGAGGCGAGGTTGTATTTAGGGTGAGGCTCCGTTACAAAGGAGACTCTGCATGGTACTCATGAGTGGTGTCGGGTTACACGACATCCGCAGTGTCGTGAGTTGACGAGGTTGTGAAGCGGGACACTCTGGTTTTGGGGGAGTCACGTCCTGAGCCACTTGGGGCTTAGAAGCAGAACTAAGGTTAAATAGGGCCCTAACGATGCCATATGAGAACGATAGGTGAGTGTGACACCCATAGGATAAAATGTAAGTGTTGAGGGACAAAAGTGAGGGTCTACACTTTCATTATGTTTTACGGCTCTACTGACCCTTACGATCACATGCTCCATTACAATCTGGCGATGACTTTGAATGCCAACAATGATCTTCTACTATGCAAATCACAAGCTCCCGCGAAGCTCAATAAATACGTTTAATGAACTATAGGGAGCGTTCATCTCGCAACATCTATCCTCAGTGCTTCAGAAAAGGAATATTAGTTCCTTACAAACTATTTTGAAACATGAAGAAGAGTCCATATGGGACTTCATAAGGAGGTTGAGCAAATTAGTCTAACAGCAAATAGAGAGATTTTTACAACATGGATACAGTCCTTTAGAACTTCAGGAGAAGCTTCGGGTCCTCGACTCCCTTCTTCCACTTGCTATCTCTAGACCCACCAACAACAATGGAAGAGTTATACAGGCGGGCAAACATATACTCAATGCTAGAGGACAATATCCGAGCAGTAACCCAGACAGTCATGATCACAAACCAGTCGGTTGAGAAAGATAAGCAGGTAGGAAAGAAGTTGTCCTCTTCCAAGGAAGGTCAGAGCGGAGACCGAAAGCGACCCGAGACCAATCTCATAAAATGAGAGAGCCCCCATAATTCACCCCCCTTGAATATCTCATACGAAAGGTTGCTGCCCCTCATTTGCGAGCTACAGATTTAGGAATGGAGCTTTACTTTGGTCCCCGAAGGATCCTTAAGAGAAACAAATCATTGTGGTGCGTTTATCATATGGACCATGGACCTGAAACCGGCCGTGCAGAAGTCCCCAGAAGTTCCTAGTAGAAAGATGATCGAGTGGGACACTTTACTTAGTACCTCGGGAAGTAAATTAGGGGGTAAGAGTCGAGGCGACCACAGTCAAATTACGACGGTCACGACGGCCCCGCCGACACCCTGGGTAACCATAAAACTATATACTAAGGCGGCCTAGGCGTGTGCGAATATCTATCAAAATGTCAGCAGAAGAAACTCGTTAAGGCTGCTATGGTTAAGGTTAGGGTGAATGTCGTCCACACAGAATGCAGCCAAGGGGCGAGGCCGATAAGATGACCCCATATCAACTCGCCCGGTTAATACGAGCAGGGGTCATTATGCTTCACTATATGATGCCACAGTACTTACCCTGTATTGGTTTTGATGTGCATAGAGTCTTTGGTGGATCGAGGCGGTACGGAAGATTTCGCTGACTTCTGACCTTCGTATAGATGAAGCTTTCTTCGGCGTGCTAAAATTCAATCGGCGAATCCTCTACAACAGTTGTCAGACTTCTAACGACGTAGGAGATGTCACACTTCCTGTAAAAGCTGGGCTAATCACTCAACTTGTTTTGTTCTCAGTCGTTGAGGACTTGGGGCCTTACAATGTCATAATGGGTCACTCGTGGTTGTGCTTGTGACATACCACCAAATGGTAGCTATCAAAGCGTTGGGTGGGTTGACCTTTTAGCGCCAAGCGGCTTCCACGACCAATGCTATCCTTGTCCATGTAGCGCGAGGGTGCGATTACGGCCGGCCTCCTGCGGATGATCAGACCCACGCATAGCAATCACAATATGTCGCCCAGATCAGGGCTGAAGAAAAGGACTCGCCGACTGTGGATCCATTGGAAGAAGTGGAGTTGGACAGACCAGAGAAGTTCACCTATGTTAGCTCCCTTATGTCCAATGAAGAAAGGGGGAAGTTACGACTCACGCTGCTGCGCAACATAGTTGTATTCGCCTGGAGACACTCTAATATGGTGGGATAAATCCGATGGTGGCTTCTCATAAACTGAACGTCCCCCCCACTGCCAAGCCAATAAGGAAAAAGGTGAGGCGATTCCATCCGGATCGACATCAGATCATTCAGACGGAAGTAGACAATCTTCTATTAGCAGGTTTTATAAGGGAGGTTAAGTACCTCGAATGGCTAGCCAATGTGGTGGTGGTACCGAAGAAGCGTGGTAAGTGGCGTGTCATGCCTACCTTTGAGGCCTTGAAAGGGCCGCCGCGGGGATGGGACTCTTTAGCTTGATTTTAGGACAGTAGGCCCATTTCATATATATATATATATATATCATAGAAATAAAACTTATAGTACTACCACCGTAGTGAAAATTACTAAGCCCAAATCACATACATATTTAAAGTCTGGAATTCTTTGTACATAAATAAATTTATTTATTAAAAACTTTATGCATTTACGTACAAAAGCAGGTAAAGGACCGACATGGTGAGCCTATTCTTGTGTTGGCCACCGGCGGATCACGAAATGCCTCAGATGTCCTCTTCGGTACATGCACGGATGAAACACTTATGCTAAGCTTATAGCTTAGTGGGAAACAAATAATAGATAACAGATATGACCACTTGAAATTGGTCGATATTCTGAGGATACATAACCTGATACGCTAATAATGGGAGTTTCACATTATAACCTATTTCTTATCCACGGAGTTTATCAAAGCTTACATAGCGAATTCTAAAATGAGTTTCATATAACATAATTCTTATAACGAGATTTCATATCTCGAAAGGAGTTCGAGAATAGATATCTTGTCACGAGGAAGGTATCATGGAATTTGCATTACATAACATAAGCTTACCAAATAAGTGCACGAAGGTACGATGCGATCTTGAGCAGTGCGAAGCACAATACGTGCCTACCCACGTAACAGAAGTTCTGAAGCACTAGTAGGAGTGCCTAAGAACTGATCAGAAACGTGTCTACCCACGTAACAAAAGTGCCGTAGCACTAGTAAGAGTGTCGAAGCACTGATCAGAGTCGTGCCTACCTATGTAATAGAAGTGTCGTAGCACTAGTAGAAGTGTCAAAGCACTGATTAGAGACGCCTATTCATTCACTATTCGGTCTTAAGTGGGCATACGATTATATGTGTTTCAGAAGTCGTTATATCATTCTTAATCTCATTAGCAAATGAGGGTAAGAAATAATGTTTGCCCAACAACCGGATCGCCTAGGCGGCGAGGTGCAGAGCATTTTTCATATAACTTTTATACTTGTATGAACCCTTTCATTCACTTGTTAGGATCCTCATTAATCCAATGGATGATCGTTAGACTTAACGGAAGAGAGGAACCAAAATAGGACTTACAGGTACGCTTAGGCGAAGCTTCGCCACGCCTAGGTGGAGAGGTTCGCCTAGGCGTGGGTTCCTACGCCTAGGCGGACCCATTTGGAAAACTCGGCCTCAAGTTCGTATGGGCGAGGGTCTCCGGCAGGCGGGCTCACGTAGGCATGGACTCCTCGCATGCGTAGGGTGTCGACGAGAAGCTTGAGAAATAGCGGTTTAGCCATTTTCACCAAAATCTTTTAGCGAATCAAACCATTTTGAAACATAACTACAAAACTAACTTAAATTAACAAAAATACACATGTATTGAAGAGTTAGGGTTTTCCTAACCCAACTTAGACAGAATATTTCAAACCAAAGTTCCAAACATGTATTCCAAACAAAAGAGATATTCGAACACAGGATTTTGCTTCTCTTCTTCTTTTCCCTTTCCTTTACTTGAACAATTAGGGCCAAAAATGGCTCTTCTTCAACCCCGTGAACCCTAGGTCTCCCCTAAGCCAAATGAGAACATATCTTCTCATAAGACCATGTTTGGTCTTATGTAATTTGAGTCAAATGTCCATTTTTCTTTGGTCCTTCATCTTTCTATTATTTGAAAATCAACTTATCAAATTCTTATAATAACATATTATCTTCTTGAATTATGACCTTTGGGTCCTTGATGTCAAATTGCCAATTTAACCTGTGGCACACTTATTAATCGAGCTTTATCCTTTTTCACTTTTAGCACTTAAATTCTGGAAAATGCAATTTTACTTATATTATACCCTAAACATGTAATAAACTACTAGGGGATAATTTGGGGTGTTACATGGCATGTATGTGTAGACTACACTGACCTCAATGAAGCATGTCCAAAGGATAGCTTCCCTTTGCCGCGTATAGATCAAATTATGGATGCAACAACCGGGGCATGGTATTATGTCATTTATGGACGCCTTCTCTAGATACTATCAGATTCCTATGCATCTGCCTGACGTGGAGAAAACAACCTTCATTACACCACACGGATTGTACTTCTACAACGTAATGTCATTTGGCTTGAAAAACGCAAGGGCAACTTATCAAATGATGGTGACCAAGATATTCTGACCACTGATAGGTAAATCCATGGAGGTTTATATCGATGATATGCTCGTAAAATCCAAAGAACGCCTTGATCACAAAAGGCATCTATAAGAAACCTTCGTGTTGTGAGAAGACACGACATGGTACTTAACCCTTTGAAGTGCGTTTTTGGTGTCGGCTAAAGCGGAAATCTAGGCTTTATGGTAATCTGAAAGGGGGATAAAGGCTGAAAATCCCATCATTTCGAGAGCCATAATGAACTCCGGACTCCGCCTTTAGAAAGAGGTATAACAATTATTGGCGGTGGCAGCCCAGCAGGTGGTTCATTTCTTGTTTCCGCAGATCCGCTGGAAGCTAGTTCTTTGCTGTAAAGGGAGCTGCGAGCATTTGGAATCGAAGTGCCCGACCCGGGAACTACGTCAATCAAACAATATCTCACCGAACCACCAGTTCTTGCTAACCCTGAAGCCGATGACATACTCTATCTTTACTTAGTAGTCTTAGACATATATTCTTCGTAAGCAAGTCCCTATCCGAGGCAGAAACCCGATATACTCATCTCGAGCAGGTGACACTAGCTCTTTAGGTAGCTGCTAAAAAACTTCGTCCCTACTTCCAGGCGCACCCTATCATTGTACTCACCAACCTCCCTCTAAGAAGCATTATAAATAAGCCCGATCTGTCATGGTGGATGGCTCGGTGGGCGATTGAGCTGAGTGAATTTGGTATTCAATATAAACCTCACCAAGCGTTAAAGGGGCATATATTGGTCGACTTTTTAGAAAAAATTCCTCCAACGAGGGAAACAAAAATTAACCAAGCAGCTACATTTGGTGGACCCTGAATGTGAATGGCGCTTCGTGACATACGGGAGCCGGACTGGAATTGAAACTTAAAAGCCCCAGAGTAGGAAATAATAGAAAGCCATATGTTTTAACTAGATTTCCTGCTTCCAACAACGGTCGAATCTGAAGCAATCATAGTCGGGATCGACCTCGCAATCTTTGTATTCTTAGAAAAAAATCATCATAAGGAGCGACTCTTAATTGGTGGTAGGGCAGGTAAATGGAGAATATGAAACAAGAGACCAGCACATGATGGAGTATGTAAGTATGGTCAACTTACGACTGGGAAGCTTCATAGCTTAGTGACTAGAGCATGTCCCAAGAGATTCAAAAGATAAGGATGGCAACTTTGAGCGGCGTGGCCGTGTCTACCAATAAAAAGAAAGCGATGCTCCTCCTGTACTACCCGGTGAGGAGTCATCGATTACTATGTCGGGTAAGCGAAACTAGATGAGCGTGTCGCTTCTTGGATGACTCAGATAGTCCATTGTTGAGCTCGAGAGAGGCGGCCGGAATGAAGCCAAAGCTCTGAGATCGGAGTCCCGAGGCTATTTCGGTTCTTTATCGTGAGCGATCATTTATATAAGCGATCCTGGGCGGCCCCACCTTAAGTGCTCACTCACCCAGCGAGGGACGGTATGTATTAGCGGGCTCACGTGATTTGGTATGCGAAATCATCCGGCGACATGACGTTGGTCCGTAGGCCCATACCCGAGGCTCTTGACCCAGCCCGACCATGCGTCTGAATCTGATGCTTTATGTCGGGAAGTGTGACCGCTGCCAATGACAGGCCCCCATTTCAAATGTCGGCTGGAGCCTAGCGACCATAGCAGGCCCACTGGCGCCGCTCAATGGAGTTGGTCGTAGGGCCACTACCTACCGCCCGTTTCATTCGGAAGAAGCTATTCTTTGGTTGCCATCATTATTTGGCAAATTGATAGAAGTCGAAGCCTTCGCATCCATCATAGATAAAGAGGTTGTTCAGTTTGTATGCAAGAACATTGTGTGTAGGTTCGAAATACCCAGTCGATTGTAGCGATAATGGAGCCTGAATTTATTAGCGGGTTTATAGGAATTTTTGCAACGAATTGAAAATAAAAAACTTGTACTCAACCCCAAGGTACCCATAGAGCAATGGCCAGGCAGAAGCATCTAATAAGACTCTCCTATCAACTTTGAAAAAAAAGCCTACATTCAACCAAAGGAAAGTGGGTAGATGAACTACTAGGGATTTTATGGGCCTACAAAACAACCAACCGGAAGCCAACTGGGGTATCACAGTTTGCCTCACATATGGGATGGAAGCCATCATCCCCTTAGAAATAGGGATTCCCACTGTACGAACAGAAATTGTTAAGAAAGAAAATGCCGCGTAGTGAAGACTGGAGCCACGGCGATAAACTCAGAAGCTTGGTTGTGTGTGTATAGCGTCATACCGAGGCGGAATCGACAAATTTGGTCAACCGACGTGTAAAGCCCCGTACATTCCTAGCGGAATTAGTCAAGAGGGTCTTTGTTTCCTAAGGCCAGCCGGCGAGACCAGTTGACCTAATTAGGAAGGGCCGGCCCTTGGTGGTCGGTAGGGACAACCGAGTCTTATGCGTTAAGCATGCCAAACGGGACTGATGTGCTTAGAATGTGGAACTCCATGCACCTTAAGAAGTATTATCAGTAGTGTTTTCTTTGAGGATACTATCATCAATAAAGATTATCTTATAGACATTTCCTTTGAAAGCTTATAATTTCTTCTCTTCAAAAGCCCAAATATGGTTGTTGTCCTGTTGGCATTTTTAAAAGTCTAGATATGGTTGCTGTCCTGTTGGAAATTTTAAAAGTCCAGATATGATTGTTGTCTTGTTGGCATTTAAAAAAAAAAAAAAAGCTTAGATATGGTTGTTGTTCTACTAGCATTTTTAAAAGTCCAGACATGGTTCTTTATCCTGGCGGCATAAAAAAAAAAAAAAAAGGCCGCCACTCTGTGTGTGTATAGTTTGTTGTCCTGTTTGAAAAACTCATATATGGTTGTTGTCACGCTGTAGTATAAAAGTCGGATATAGTTTTGCTACCACTACCAGGCACTCACAAAAGTCCAAATAATGCCGATATCCTGCTGGCACTTATAAAAGTCCGGGTATGGCTGATACCCTACCGACACTTTCAAAAGATCAAATGTGGCTCTTAGCCTATTGGTGCTTTAAAAGTCCAAATAAGGCTGATATCTTGCTGGCACTTATAAAAGTCCGGGTATGGCTACTACCTTGCCGACACTTTCAAAAGACCAGATGTGGCTCTTAGCTGTTGGCACTTTCAAAGTCCATATAAGGTTGATATCCTGCTGACACTATTAAAAGTCCGGGTATGGTTGCTACCATGCCGCCACTTTAAAAAACCAAATTTGTGAGACGCGCTGTATCTCGCAAAGTCAGATAGCGTGATATCCTGGCGGCACTTATAAAGAGTCAAGTATCATTTGCTACCTACGACACTCCACGAAGTCCAAAATGAGGCCACCTAGTTGGCTGGAAACTTTCAATGACCGAGACTATGGCTCTAAGCTTTAGCGGCACTTTCAAAGGTGGGAGCGTGGTTCTAAGCTTCTTTGGAACTTTCAAAAGACAATTGTGGCTCTAAGCTTCTTGCCACTTTCTTAAGGCAGGCCCGTGACTTTAGCTGCGACACTCAAAGACCAAATAACTGGCTCTTGTTCTTGGCACAATGTCGAGATGAGGCTCCCGGTAGTGACACTTTAAAGACTTAGATGAAACCGGTCGGTTGGCACTTTTAAAACACCAAACTGTGACTTTAAGTTTGCTGACACTTTCAAAGACGGCTGACGTCTAGCTGCGGCCCTTTCTTAAAAGCTGAGCTGTGGCTCAAAACTTAGAGTACCTCAAAGGTTAGACTTGTGTAGACTCAGGACTCTAAGCCTGCTGGCCCTTTCTTAAGGCTAGACTTATGGATCTAAGCCTATTAGCACTTTCAAAAGGCCAGACTTATGGCTCTGCTTCACTGGCATCATCTAAAGGCCGACTCGGTGGCTCTAAGCCCGCTGTAACTTTCGAAGCCCAAACTAGGCCTAAGCCCACGACACTTCAAAAGTCTAGAAGTAGCTCATTGCCTACTGGTACTTATCAAAGTCCAAAAGTGCTCATATCAGTCTAGCAAGTGCCATATGACAAAAGTGGCTCCAGCCTGGCCGGGCATATGCCTGCTAATTCAGAATGGGCCCAATACCGGGCAAGAGCCGAAGCCCAGAAGAGCGCTCATCACGCCCGTGCAACCCCCGCTATCATGCACCTTGGCGACCGCTACATCGGGTAGATTTCCCAAACTGGTGTGTCCGCGGATTACCCACAACCCCGGTGGAAACACTGCGGAATGCACTCGTGGACCCGACATCACCACGTAAAATTCCAGTCTCCTTGTACTCGAGCTCTACTCAAATGAAAACTCTATCCCAAATGCTCAATATGGACACACAGTGGTCCTAATAACAACTTATGACCACATCGGTTCATATCCAATTAAATGAGAAAATAATGGCCACTGGCCCCGACTTGCTGTACTCACAAAATAAATATCCCAACTATATTCCAATAGTTTTAAGAGATAATAAAATTATCCTTATACATCATATATCAAACTTAGAGAGTTCTAACACATGTGTACATAACAAAACCAAAGCCACAAACTTGGGCTTCTAAAAACGATCTTCTAGGATGAGCCGTCTCGACCGGGCCTCCGTACCTAAAAAACGTCCAGCTGTCTGAGCCCATCCGCCGCAGTGGAATCACCTTAAATGGGTTACTCCCACCTAAGTGCATATGCATGCGCGCAAATACGACATTCAAGCAAATTCGCGGATCCTACTTTGAATGTTCAAATGATTCAACCCACTCCCGAGTCCTCACTAACTCCCTACACTTTGTGACGCCCTTAAAATCCGGTCCGCTGACACCATTAACTTACTTTAAATTCAATACATCTCGATCAAGAGACGATATATGAGTAAAACGCTCAAGCTCATAAAACAATATCATAAAATATAATTATCACAACTATTCTCCACCATTCCAATAATTTAATAGTTGATTAGATTTTTTATACAAACATATATTAAAATCTACCATTCTAATACATGTTATGTCCAAAGTCTAAAGCCACAAACCGCCTTTCTTCAAAATCGCCTCTAATTGAGTCGTTTCAAGCACTCCAGACCTGAAAATATAATCCCCATTGCAGGAGCTAATGCCTCGCGAGGAATCACCCTAAATGGCATTTCCACCTGCGTACAGTGAATGTACCTGGGCAAACACACACCAAGTAACATGTTCCTACCAACGTCTACATGATCACCCCATGTCACACAGTTCACCGACTCACCTCACACTCGCCTAAGCCATGCGGCTATGAGAAAATAATCATTTTCAAAACAAAACTCGTTGTTCTTTGAAAAATATACTACCGAACGTGGCCTGCAGTAATACTGACTACCCTCCGAGGTGAATTGCTGGTAGAGCTCGGAATGGGGTCACTGTCTCATCCGAAGTGATCCGTGACGCCCATCCTCCTAATCCAATTCTCCTAATATCATCCCGTGAAATTCCGCAAATCCATGTCCACAGAAATACCATGTCATGCACTCACACCTAACTTCAGTTACTCAGCGTATATGAGCGATTACGCCATTTCTTTTGGAAAATCATTTATACAATATTTCAATATGCATATTTTCTTAATCAACTACAATTACACACATGTAATTCAAACACATCAATCATCACCTAATTTAGCTCACTGAGCAAATCATAATCTCATCTCCAATGGCTAAGCAACACAATTTAATTCTATATAATTGTGTCATTTTGTTACATTAAATCATGTCTTAACCTATCTATTTCCCTCACATACTCAAGCCATTCACATCCACAATCTAATGCCAAAACACATGGATATTTATGGTCCATTTCACGCAAGCCGGGACTGCTTACGCTCCTGGGGGGTCGCAGCAAGCGCTGTCCACGGCAGCCCACTCTTCCTACATTTGCTCTCTTGCAAGGAACCGAATTCCATAGCTCTTCCCGGCCTCATACTTACTCTTAAATGTTATAATTTAATTCATAAATTATCACCAAACACTCCAAAACAGTCCCTTTAAATCAAGTACGGATCGCACAAATGGGTCTCAAAAATTTCCATCACCTCTGGCTCAAGATTGTAATCCCATCAAACGGCCACTCACTCGCCTCAATCAACTCAAACATCACAAACACTTAAATAAAAGTGTAAAACAAGTGATGAAACCCCTACCTTTGGCTGGGTTTGTCAAAAACTCCCAAAACCGGCGCCTACGCTGTCCTCTCTCGAAAGTAGAACAACTCTTCAAGCCATGAACCGACTTACTTCTGATCTCCCACTATCTCTAGAGAGAGAAGGAAGAGACTCTTATCTAGAAAATGATCCAAGACCTCCGTGATCTTCTCTTTCTTCATCTCTATTTTCTTCCCTTTTCGCTGCTTTATTCCTTCCTTTGTTTTTCTTTCTTTTCTCATTCCTCTTCATTTCTATTTCATTTTCCATTTCTCCCCATTTTCTCCTCTCTTTGCCTTTCTCTCCTCCTTTCGAGCATTATACGTATGGAGACAAAATGAGGAAATTTCTCCTCTCCTTCCTCAAACCAAATGAGTGGCTCCTTTTTCCATCTTTTCTTTATTTCATAACCCCTTATGAAATCATGCACTCAAGGGCTCATCAGGAGCCATGACTTCTTCCATACATGGCTATCATAGAACATCTCTTTAAGAAAAGTCATTCTCTTTGCAGTGCATGTGGCATCTCCCCTCAACCTCGCCTGTCACCCGGACATCCCACGCCTCGAAAAACGTGAATCCTAAACCACCCTAATCCAACTAAATTCGACGTGGTCATAAATTTCATGAGACGCATTTTTAACCGAGAAGTCCGCTTTCACATCCGAAGATCTAGAAAAATTCGAATTTTTACCGAAATCACGATTTTACATTTTTGAAAATCGGATTTTCCCGGCTCACATTCCCTCCTTGTTAAATTATCTAAATTTCACTTAACATACACATCCAACCATGCAAGGTAATCATCTAACTCAAGATCGCTGTTTCTGTATGATGCATCTTGGCCATAATCCCAATTATCGATAACCCATGATGTGACTCTTCCTAAAGGAAGGATGTGAAAGTCTGCTTCTAAGACCTGCCAGAATCTCCCAAAACGCGTTTCGCCACCTATGTTACTATGAAGCTAAGCCGTTAAAACCGATTAAATCAGATTTAAACGCTGGTTATAAATTTTTCACTTTTCTATCAAAATCACACCTTTAGATATAAATAAAACTTAGCAAAGATAACGATCGCACACGGCTGCCCCAAAAATACAAAAATCACCCGTATAAACAAATACACTCTAATATTTTCCAAAATCCAACTACAATCAAGGCAAGGACTCCGTCCTCATCAAAATATAAGATGCGGATCAATCCAATATAAGTTTATCGCAACCTCGCTTTTCTCAAACCATGCATGCATATTTTACAAAAGATATTTACATATACAAAATGCCAGCATTTTAACTTTTACTAGTTTTAATTTACACCTTATCTTATATATAATCACAAATACAAATAGGTTTGTGACTTTACTGATCCGGAAAGGTCTTCTACTTCAACACGATCAAAAATTATTTTAAAAACAAAACCGTGAGCCAAACCCGCCTCGCTGGAGTACTATAAGTTCAAATACTGGTCACGCTTGTACCCAATATGAAAATCAGACAAAATGGTCAGAACCGCTTTATGAGAAAATCAGCTTTTGCCATGAAACCATTTCAAAACCGCTCAAAACTATTTATGTTTGAAACTATCGCCATCAAAATTGTTCAAACTAATTTCACTTAAACCGCTTTGAAAACGATTTCGCTGAAAAACTCCGCTTCAATGGTGGTTAATATCCGGAAGTGCTATACTGGAAATCAAGTACCAACCATCGCGGGCCCATTTCTCAAATGTTCTATCGGATGCCCTAACCCTGGACTCGCACTAGAGAACCCTAACACTACCCGCCAATATGGTCCCGGTAGAACAAGGATCTATATAGCATAATGGAACCCTGAACTAAATGCCTGGCTGAGGGAACTCCTGAATCAACACCTCATCGCTTATGTACTAAGTCGCTAACTATACCGAACGTGCAGAGGGCTACCTACTAGATGGGGTAAGATAGAAGTAGTAATTTAACCCTAAATCGCTTCACCGCAATAGTTAGTCATAATTATCCTGGCAACTTTGCCAGCACAATCCGAAATACATCCTGACGGAACTCCAGCTACGCCATCTAGGGTTTTGCAAAACCAGCCAACTGCTTAAATGCTGAAATCAAACTTTCACTGAAAGTACAACAATCGAGTAAAAATCGCTTTTATAAATCTATATTTTCTAAAGACTTTACAAATTTGTAATTTAAACACTTCTGCTTAAAACGCATTTAAGATCACCTTTTTCTCGACTAATTTCTCTCAAATCTTGTTAAGCACTCTTAGATTCTCGTCTACTGCCTAAATCGCCTACATAATTCATACAAAGCCACGAAAAATTGCCTTCAATAACGCTTAATCATAAAATACATTGTATTTCAAATGACTATATCGAATTAAACTTATCTAACAAACTTTTACGCATAGTCCCATTCGATATGGACATCAATAAAATGATGTGAAATTTACCAAAATGTTCATACACATTAAATGCCCCATAAAAACTATCTGTTTTAGCAAACTTTTGACTCAAGGTACTTTCCAAAGAGTCTAAAAATACCCGAAACATTTCTGAAAATTATATCCGACTTGTCCGACTACACTCCTGAAATTTCAACCCAAACTGGCCGAAATCAGTCCTACATCACTGTCCACAATCCAAATCCTGGGTAATCAATCACGGTACTGACGAAAGTTTTACATTTCTCTCATGGTACTAGTTATTATACTTTATTGAAATAACACAATTAGGGCAAATTTTCTACTCTTAAAGTTTGAAAAGGCCAAGATATTGGCATCATGCGAGCTCGCGTAGTCCAACTCTTGCCTTCGCCTCGATGAAAGCCTACGTCCACTGCAAATTTGAGAAAAGAATCAAAGAGAGAAAATAAAAAACAAAAACCCATTCCTGGGCTTCTTCTCTCTCCCTGGACGCTATTACTGCTGTTCGTCTCATCCATTTGCTTTTTATCTATTTTGATTTTCGTCTTTTTTTTTTCTTTTTCTTTAAGTGGGACCCACATGTCCCTTTTATTTCACTTATGGGTCCTTTTCAGCCCCAAAACAATTTATTTTGTCCCGGTTTCAATTTCCTTTATCCTAATTGACTATTCTTTAAATATTTGCCATTTTTCGAGATTTTTCTAAAATCTCGCTTTCAGTTTCACTCTAAAACCTGCCGCCTAGAAATTCAGAAATATTCCGACTATCTCTTAATTCAACGAAACTTTTCCGGTTACTAGATTTCATGAGACGAATTTAACGGCTAGCCCGTTTTGTCATCCGAATCTAGAGAATTTTCGAGACTTCCCCGAACTATTTTTGGCAATTTATTATTATTATTTTACTATTTAAACTTCCATTAATTATACTTTCACCCCTCCACTTTCCCTAATTGCAAAGTTCACAAATTCTTGAAAAACTTTTATAATTTCACCCTTAAAACAACTTTCAAAATTTTATTATGGCACTAAATTAATTAAGGAAGCCTTTGGTGCATATACTTGCCACACATACCATACACCCTCTCGGACGGGGTGTTACAATTCTCCTCCTTAAGAACATTCGTCCCTCGAAATGAACAAAACTAATATAAAGAGGATACCTTAACTAAAACAACTGAGATATCGGACAAGCAGATCCGAGCCTTCTGATCATGTAAGCCTCTTAATCCTAATATTCCATAAAACTTTGAATTAACGAATGACCTTATTCCGTAAAATCGCTTCGTGATCTTACCATCCGCATTGGCCGCCTTTATAGGTCAAATTTATCCTTTAGTTCTATCGCCGATCCCGAGTACATGGAGTGGGATCCGAATGTACTGCTGAGCATGGATACATGAAACACATTATGAACCTTAGACAACTCGAGGAAGGTCTAATCTTATATGCCACCGGGTCCCACTCCGCACAATCCCATATGGTCTTAAGGATCTGGGCCTCAACTTTCCGCGTCTTCCAAATCTGAGGACACCTTTCCAAGGGGAAACTTTGAGGAAGACCCTATCGCCCACCTTAAACTGTAGATCCCTACGGCGTTTGTCCGCATAACTTTTATGTCTGTCCCTGGCTATCTTGAGGCTATCTCGAACAATCTGGATCTTATCTTAAGGTGACCAGAGACACTCGGGGCCTATCGCCCCTCTCTCCTACTTCATCCCAAAGATACTGAGTACGACATTTCCGCCATAATGCTTCAGCCTCTCGGAGCCATGCCTATACTGGATTGATAACTGTTGTTGTAGGCAAACTCCATCATAGATAAATGTGTATCCCCAAATCTTCCCTAAACTCATCAAGCATGCTCTAAGCATATCCTCTTACTGGCTCAATAGCTTTTCCGACCACCATCAACAGGATGGAAAGTCAGGTTAAAGTGCAATCGAGTCCCCATGGCATCCTGTAAATTGAACCAAAATCTGGATGTGAATCTGGGGTCTCGGTCTGAGACTATCGATAGAGGAACACCATGTAATCTAACTATCTCCTCCACATATAATCAGCTTCACCTGGCCCAATGGGTCATCATTTAACCGAGAAAATGCGCTGATTTCGCTACTAACATCCACTATCACCCATATGACATCGCGGTTGTCTCCGAAGTTCTCGGTCAACAAAATCCATAGTAATCTTATCCTCACTTCCATACGTGTGAATCTAAGGGGCCAGATTCCTTTCCCGCTGGCTTGCGCTCCGCTCACTCGACGGTTAGGCATCCGATTAAATCGCAATTTCCTTTTCACGCCCTTCCACCAATAATGCTCTCTGTATGATACATCTCTGGTGCTACCAGTGGTGCATGGCATATGCCAAGAGTGAGCCTCTTCCATGATTTTCCTTTTAGTTCACCTATTTCGTGTACACACATTCTAATTTCTAACTATTACGCCATCGTCTCGATCCGAACTCCGGTTTCCTACCACCCTCAATCTCTCAACTTAATCATCTCTGAACCCGTCTCCCGACCTTCCTTGATCCGATCCACCTAGACGAACATAAATGATGCTAACAAGTGTCCCCAGATTACCTACCGCAACCGAACTCCCAAAGATCTCAACTCTATCAACAATGGGAGATATATTGTCTACGTGATAAGCATGTGAACCCTCCGTCTCCTATGAAGGCATCGCTACATATCGCCTTCTTCGGATGGTACTCTATCGTGCAATCATAATCCTTAATCAATTCCAACCACGGCGCCGCCTTTGCTAAGCTCTTCCTCGAGTAAAGATATATTGGGTGCTCTTATGATCGTGAATATCTAACAGGAACACCATATAGATAATGTCTCAAGATCTTTTAGAGCAAACCATCGCCGCTAGTTCTAAATCACGGGCTCGTAGTTCCCGCCGTGCTTTAACTCGACTTCGGAAGCATAAGCTATCACTCTACCATCATGCATCAAAACACACCCTAACCCTTTTGCTGGAAGCATCACTATATACCACATAACCGTCCTTTCCCGATTTCCAGGAAGGTAGCTAATATCACCGGAGCCGTCGTCAATCTCTATCTCCGCTCCTCAAACTATGCCGGCGGTGTATCCGACCACTCGACTTCCGATCCTTTTCAATAGATTGGTCAACGGGCTAAGTATTCGAAAATCCCTCAACAAATTTCCCAGAATAACCTCGCTAATCCAAGGAAACCGCGAACTCGTAAACATTTGTGGGTGGCTTCAGCTCACTATAGCTTCAATCTTCAGGATCCACATTAATACTTTCCAATAAAATGACATGACTTAAGAAAGTTACTTTGTCCAACCAAACCGTACTTCCTAAACTTAGCTGCAGATAACCGACGCCTCTAAGAATATGCACATCGTCCGAGATGCTCAGATGTTCTCCGAATCGCCTGAGTACACTAGGAATGCCTAACAATGAATACGATCACAAACTTATCTAATACGGATCAATATCTCTGCTCATCAAAATCCATGAACGCACTGGGCATTAGTCAATCCGAATGGCATCACTAGGAACTCGTGAGTGACCGATCTGGTCCCGAAGGCGCCTTAGAAACATCATTCTCTCGACTCAATCGGATGGTAGCCTGACCTTAGTCAATCTTAGAATATACCCGAGATCCATGCAATTGGTCAAATAGCTCTCATCTATATGAGGAAGCTGATACTAGTTGCGTATTGTTGCCCGATTCAAATTGCCTATAGTCTATACACAACCGTAAGCTTCCATCTTTCTTCTTACTTAAGAGAACCGAGCTCCCACCTGAGGTACTAGGCCTGATGAAGCCCCCGCTAGCAATTCCTCCACCAGCCTCTCAATTCTTTCAACTCATGCAATGCCACGTATGGAGGAATGGATATCGGCTCGGGTCCCCTCGGAGCTAGTTCAATAATGAACTCAATTTCCTCTTATCCGGGGTAAACTAAATATCATCCGAAAGACATCCGAACTCTTTGACTATGGGGATGTCTTCCAGCCGTGTCCCCTCTTGTCTCCTATCCACTACAAATGCCAAATAACCCTAGCAACCTTTTCGAAGCATTTTCGAGGCGGTCATGGCATTAATGAGACTAGGGGCGATCTCTCTTCTGATTCCCCGAAATTTCACGCCTGGTTCCTCTGGCCGAACCAATCTTACTTCCTTCTTATAGCAATCTAAGGTGGCTCTATGCTTCGATAACCATCCATACCCAAGATTATATCGAAATCACGGATACCTAACCTCATCAAGTATGCTGAAAATCCTTTATTCGATCACTAACTGGTCAGCTCGGAACTATCCTTTTTCTGATATCATAGTATCCCTATTGGGTACCTGAACCACCATACGACCATCTATAGGCGTTGGGACTTCATCCGTGCCTCTCAAAGAATGGTACCTAAATAAAGGAATGAGTGTCTAGGTCCACTAATGCATACGCATCATGATCGAACCGAAATCATACCGTTAATCACGTCTGGTGATGCATCCGCTTCCCATTGTAGGATCAGAATACCTCGAGTAGCCCGAAAGTACGAGTACCACTCAACCGCCAATCGGTACCGCCCCTCGCTCTCCGCACCCCTACCGCGACCTCTACCAGTGTCGCATCGCCACCCTCCGCCTGAACCACCCCTTACCACCGACCGATCGGGGCCGGTGCCCGAGGTAGATTCTACTCCACTACCTCGGGAGGTCTCGCAGCCTACTAACTGTGACGCCCCTGATAAAGTGACCTTCCAACCCGCAATGGAAACATCCCCGTCATATTCATCCCGCACTCTCGAGATGCCTCTGACATGTAATAATGGAAAAGATGATCCCAAAGATCTACCACCTCCCGGGCCGTCAGATCGAATCCTGATCTCATGATGTCGCTCCTCGTCCTGAGCCTCTATCGCCGGTCCACTTCTTTCCTTTCTTTCTACTTTAGACTGACTCTGGTCTCACGACTAAAGGCTAGAGCACCTTCTCTACCGTCTGCCGCCCGAGTTAGAACTGAAACTGTCCTTTCTACCCTTAGTGCAGCCTCAAACTTTTCATAACATTACTGCTTGCTTTGCTTTTGATGTATCTTAGTAAACACGGGAAACTTGTGTCTCTACCGTGCCAGTGGAAAGACCTCGTGTCAACGTCACCTTTTCTAGTAATTATGGTGGAAAGACCTCATGTCTACGTTACCATATAATAGCTAGAACGCTAACCCTATCTAACCATAAGTACCTTGCCTCTAGGTCGCCGGTACCATCATAAGTTTTAGCCCCTAATTTTAGAGCTCGTTCTATCATGCCGCTCTGCTCTTCTGCAGGCCCCTGCACCCACGAGTAGCCGCCGTGAACAATCACGATAACCTGATCCATCGCCAAGGTACCGCCAATTCCCGGGCCCACGACCCGATGGTTCCGGGCCGGGGTCAAGCCATTGAAGCATTTTCCGATCTAGGTGTGCTCGACATATTTCTCGTGGTGCCCTAAGTATGGTCCTAGATCGACCTCTACGACCTCATCCTGCATTATTGCTAATGTCGTGAATTTTAAGATTAAAAGATTCATGACACTTTTCGTCAGCCTAATATGTTGTGGCAAACAGTTAAAGTGGTATAAACACAAGACATCAGGTAAACATGGAGAATGTGAGGCATGAACTCAAACAGTTGATGATCTGATAGATATGAACTACACATAGACTACAGTCGTCACTCATAAACATGAGTTGACTGCTGGAACGCGAAACGACAAGAGAATAATAAGTCTTCCGCTTACAAAAAGCCCATCTAGATCATTAACCACATAACATCTGAACGTCATGCTAAACATCTTGAGTAACACATCTCATATCAACTAATCAAACATGAAGAACCTGTCTCATCAATATAAGATAAACAACCATTTATAAATAAACTGAGTTTCAATACATATTTGATATTTATAAATGAACTTATTGATTTGTTTTGTCTATATATAATCGCACACTAAATATCAGACTGCAGATCCTGAGTTACCTTCGCTTCTGACTGAATTATTAAGAACATGATCAATATCATGAATATAAACAATGTCGCGCCTCATTCGTTAAATTGTTATAACTATAAAAACATCAAAACTTTCTATGATAAATTAAGTTTTCCGTTGAACTGATTTGAAAACGCCCAAAACTGATTTCACGCCAAAAACTTCCCATAGCGTCACTAATCCGCTTCATTGGTTCAAGTACCAATCCACGGCTCATTTCTCGAAATACCCTAGACGGATGCCCTGAATTCTGACCTGGGCATCGGGTATGAACCTCGAACAATTACCCGCTTAATATGGTCCCAAGTGGAACACAAGTGGATCTATATAGCAATGGAACCTGAACTAAAATGCTCTATGAGAACCTCTAACCAACACCTCATCGCTATTTACTAAGTCGTACACACTATATACTCGAATGTGCAGAGGGCGACTCACTATATAAATATATGCTATATCTAACCCTAAATCATTTCGACTGTGCAATACGCTTGAATATAATATCCCATAACCTTGCCATGCACAATCCGAAATACATCTGATCGGAAACTGAGCTATGCCATCTAGGGGTTTTGCTAAACCAGGCCAAACTGTTTCTTAAATGTTGAAATCAAACTTTTCTGCTGAGTATAACAATTGGGAGGTAAAAAAAATGCTTTATAAATCTATATTTTCAAAGCACTTTTACAACTTGTAATTTAAACAATTTCGCTTTAGAAAATGATTTTGAGTACTCACATTCTTTTTCTCTAATTAATTTCTTTCAAATCTTGTTAAGCACCTAGATTCTCGTCGATGCTCAAATCGCCTACACAATTCATACAGTACCTAAAAATTTTCGCTTAACGTTTTAACCATAAAATACACAAGGCTTTCTAAAATGACTATATTCGAACTAATTTCCTCGATTCTAACAAAACTTACGCGTTAAGTCCCATTCGATACTGGACATCAATAATACGACAAATCGACCAAAATGTTCATACACATTAAATGCCCTATAAAAACCATCTGCTTTTAGCAAACTTTTGACTCAAGGGACTTCCAGAGTCTAAAAATAATTCAAACATTTATGAAAATTATGTTCGACTTTGTCCGACTACACTCCGGGAATTTTTCAACCCAACCGCCGAAAAACAAATATCTCCCGGTTCGCCTCGACTCCGAACACAAATTCAAAAAATTTCAAAATTCCTAAACTCGCCCCAAAAAATTTTTGGGGACTCAAGTTTACGACCTTTCACGATCTTCTAAGAAAAATTTCAAGCCATTAAATAACCTTTTAGGCTTGAAATAACACAATTAGGGCAAATTTTCTACCTTAAAGTTTGAAAAAGGCTATGATATTGGTACCTATGCGTAGCTCTCTTCGCGTAGTCCAACTTTGCCTTCTGCTCCGATGAAAGCCTACGGTCCAATTTCCGTAAATCTGAGAAAGAATCAAAGAGAGAAAATAAAAAAAACAAAAACCTATCTCCCGGCCTCTCTCTGGACGCACACTGCTGTTCGTCTCATCCATTTGCTTTTTATCTATTTTGATTTTCGTTTTTTTTTTCTTTTTTCTTGGCTGGACCTTACATGTCCCTTTTATTTACTGTCCTTTTCAAATTCCGAAACAATTTATTTTGTCCCGGTTTCACTTCCTTTATCCTAATTGACTATTCTTTAAATATTTGCCATTTTTCGAGATTTTCTAAAACCCGCTTCGTGTTTCACTTAAACCCGTTGCCTAGAAATTCGTGAAATATCTCGATCATCTCGAATTCAACGAAACTTTCCCCGGATTACCAGATTTCGCGAGACTTAACTTAACGGCGCAAATCGCTTTGTCATCCGATATCTAGAGAATTTAGACTCTCGAACTATTTCGCAATTTATTATTATTATTTTACTATTTAAACTTCCATTAATTATACTTTCACTCCCTCCACTTTCCTAATTGCAAAAAGTACCACAATCTCTTTGGAAAACTTTATAATTTCACCCAAACAACTTCAAAAATTCTATTATGGCACTAAATTAATTAAGGAAGCCTGTGCACATACTAAGAGCACATACCGCATGACCCCTCTCGACGGGGTGTTACAAATCCTCCTCCTTAAGAACATTTCGTCCCGAAATGAACAAAACTACTATAAAGAGGATATCTTGTCCGAAAAACAACCGAGGATATTGATCAAAAGATCTCGAGGCCTCCGACTTTATGTAACCTCTTTAATCCCATGGATTCCATAAAACTTTGACTAACGAAATGACCTTTATTCGTAAAATCGGCCTTCGCGATCTACTATCCGCATTATCAAGCCCTTAGGTCAAATTATCCTTTTAGTTCTACCGTCGATCTCCGAGCACATGGGAGGGATCTCGAATGTACGGCGAGCATGGATACATGAAACACATTATGAACCTTAGACAACTCCGAGGAAGGTTCCAATCTATATGCTACTGTCCCACTCTGCAATAATCTCATATAGTCTCTATGTATTTAAGCTCAACTTTCCGCGCCTTCCAAACTGAGGACACCTTTCCAAGGGAAACTTGAGGAAGACCCTATCGCCCACCTTAAACTGTGACTCTACCGCGCTTGTCCGCATAACTTTTATGTCCCGTCCCCGGCTATCTTGAGTCCGGTTTCAGACAATCTGGATCTTACGAAGGTAATTCAGCCTAACTCCTGGTCTACGGGCCCCTCTTCCTACTTCATCCTGGAAGATACGGGGAGTACGACACTTCCGCCATACAATGCTTCAATGGAGCCATGCCTATATCGGGATTAATTAACTCATTGCCAGAGGCAACCCATCATAGATAATGTGTATCCCACTTTCCCTTAAACTCTATCACGCATACCAAGCATATCCTCTAGCTGCCTGAATAGTTCTCTCCTGACCGACCATCGCCCGAGGACGGAAGTCAGGCTAAAGTGCACTCGAGTCCCTGGGCGCCCCCGTGGGTACAACTCAAAATTCGGATGTGAATTTTAGCCTGAATCACTGGCATATGTCTATAACAACTGATCTCGCATACATCAACACTACACTGGCTGAACGCGACAGAGAAAATATGCATTTCTCAGTGATCAGCATCAGCCACCAGCAGAACTGCTCTCAGAGTCTCAACCCACAAACTCGTATCTCGATCTACTTCGCTGGCATCCCATATTCGACCTTCCCACACTGGCACTCACTCACCCACACTTGGCATCTGATCATGAATCATCTGGCATCCCACAATACACCTCGGTGGTTGATACATCTCTATATACCAGGTGCACATGTCAGTGATAGCCCTCTACAGACCCAGTTCACTCATCTAGGGCAGACCATGCCCGACTCTTAACTATTACGCCATCGCCTCCGATCCGAACTCCGTTTCCTACCACCCTCAATCTCCTCGCCCTCAACTTAATCATCTCCGAACCCGTCGACCTTCCTCGATCCGATCCATCGGGACGACCCGCGCCCCCGCTTTCTTCTCTACTTACATCTACACATGTCCAATGGCAATATTTAATTTTTTTATTTCGCCTAACTAGGCAATGCATGCCAATTACTAATGTGATTCTGACAACCATGAATTAACCCGTTTCATTTCCTAAGGTTTATATTAATCACAACCACTACAAATAAATTTAAACATTCCTGCTGCTTCCTTATCTAAATTCCTAAGGTTATAGTCTTAACCTTAGTACTCACCCTTTCCTATACACATTAAACCATGCATATAAAATTCTTGCGCACTAACCGCGCAATCATAATTCCCATATACATCATACCGTGTATATGACCTTTCACACAATTTGAAACACAATTCACGCAAAAAAGAAAACATAGAACACAATGACGATCTCAAAGGGTGTAATTACAGCCCCGAGACACTAATCATAATCATACACATAAATCAAGCAGAGTAAGGTAAAGCGGTCCTTGCATGCATTTACAAGTAATGCAAAGCAATATATTTCCAAAAGAAGAGTCAACCGAGAGTCTCACAGTGCTCTACTGGGAAGATTAATTTTTCTGTACCATCTAGAACATCAAATGGTTAAAATTCTCTTATGGCTGCATTCTACATTCAAAGATCTTTCCAACGAGTACGCCACGCCTCAAATCCGCTAAAATGAATACATGGCCCACAAGTTGGAGAAAAAATGTGTTGTTGTCAGAAGTATATGTCGCGACCAGGAAAGTATGTCGCGACAGATATGTCGCGACCGCTAGTCAGCGACCAATGCACTCAAGCAGTATGTCACACCGCCAGTAGCGACTGCTGCCGCCGCGACCAAGCAAAAGATATCGCGACTGCTGTCGCGACTGTAAAGCTTTGTCGCGAATTTAAAACACGAGAAACCTAAAAAAGCCGTAAAATTGATATTTTGACTCAATTTCAAGCCCATTTCACCCTATGACCATATATACTGCTCTTAGGTAAAGAGGCAAGCGAAGATTCGAAGAGCCTCTCTCATGGGGTTTTCTCTCTCTAGACGCCCATTTTTCCGCTTTTCACTCGAAAAATTTTCCACTCCAATAAATTTATAAAATTTATTTTTCTTCATTTCCTATTCTAGCTTTGCGATTAATCGGCATCACTCCAAAATATTTAAAATATTTTCTAACACTTCCATGTGCTAATCACCAAGCACACATACAATTTCAATACATGAAACAGATCGTGCACACCAAACACACAATAATTCCCAAATCACACAAAACACACAAAACACATGCATGCAGTGTCCTAGTTTTGTCCCGTGGATTTCCTTAGATAACTTCATACCTAAACTTACATTAAACCACACCAAGTGGTGATGTTCTCATCTCTTAAAGACCAAGGCCTGCTCTCCTGTAAATCCCCTAAAGCCTGTAAATGTAATTACCTAGCTATCGACACTAAGCCTAGGTATTTATAAACCTAAGCTCGACATAAAGCTTCGTGACGCCCTTAAAACCTCGGGGTCCGTTGACTACCCGCCAACTCCGCGGAAATTCAATACATCTCGGATCACGGTGACACATACATGAGTAAAATGCCTCTCTGGGCTCATAAAACAATACTCATAAATATAATTATCACAACTATTCTCCAATTATCTCTCAATAATTTAATATTGATTAGACTTATACAAACATATATTAAAAATCTACTATTCTAATACATGTTATGTCCAAAAAGCCCTCAAAGCCACAAACCCAGCTCTTCAAAATCAGTCTCTAACACCTCTGAGTTGTCTTCTGAAAATTCCTTGTAATTCTGAAAAGAGTAATCCCTCGAGCGAGTTAATGCTCAATAGTTGAATCACCCTAAATGGGTTACTTCCCACCTAAGTGCATATGCACGTCTAAAGTAAACACACACCTAAGTAAATACATGTTCCACTTGAATGTCTACATGATCACTCCCATGTCACGAGTCCTCACCGACTCACTCATTAATTTGCTCAGTTTTATGAAAATAATCATTTTCAAAACAAAACTTGTTGTTCTTGAAAATATACACCGAACGTGTCAAGAAAATATGGACTACCCCTCCGAGGTGAATTGTTAGGCGAAGCTTTTCTCGAAATGGGCCACGGTCCTCATCCGCGTAATCTGTTGGCCCATCTCCCCAACCTAATTCCTCCTAATATCATCCCCGTGAAATTCCTTTCGCAACCATGTCCGTTTTTACAAAATACCATGTCATGCACTCACACCTAACTTCTAGGTTACCCAGTGCATATGAAAATGCATTATGCCATTTTCAAAATCATTTATACAATATGTCAATATGCATATTTTCAATCAACTACAATTACACACATGTAATTCAACACATCAATCATCACCCAATTTAGCTCACTTGAGCAAATCATAATCTCATCTCCACTGGCTTACAAATTATAAATTTAATCTTATATAATTGTGTCATTTTGTTAACACATTAAATCATGTCTTAACCTATCTATTTCCTCACATACCAAGCCATTCACATCCACAATTCCAATGCCAAAACACATGGACATTTATGGTCCATTTCATGCAAACTGGACTGTTTTTACAGCCCCAGGTCAGCAGTGGTCGCCCACGGCAAATTTCCACTCCTTCCTGCATCGTTCCTTTCAGAACTGAATTCCATAGCTCTTCCCAGCCCTACTTTACTAACATACAATTTTAATTCTATAAATTATCACCTAACACCCAAAAACAGTCCTAAACTGCTACGGACTCCAAGCACAAATGGGTCTCAAAAATTCAACATTTTGCCCAAGATTTAACCGATCAAACGGCCACCACACTAATAAACTCAAACATCACAAAACACTTAAATAAAGTGTAAAAACAAGTAGGATGAAACCCTACCTTTATGGGGCTTGTCAAAACTCCCAAACCGTGCCTACGCTACATCCTCCGAGTAGAACAACTCTCCTTTCTGAGCTCAAAGGAACTGACGATCTGGAGCCCCACGACATTCTAGAGAGAAGGAAGAGACTCTCTCTCTAGAAAATGAGATCCAAGACCTCCTGCATCTTCTCTTTTCTTCCTCTCTACGTTTTCCTTTGGTTTTGTTTTATTCCTTCCTTTTATTTTTCTTTCTTTTTCTTATTCCTCCTCATTTCTCTTTCATTTTCTCCATTTCTCCCCCATTTTCTCCTCTCTCTTTCGCTCTCTTTCTCTCCTCCTTTTGGAGCATTATACGTATGGTACAAAACTATGAATTTCCTCCTCTCCTTCCTCAAACCAAATGAGTGGCTTTCCTTTTTCCATCTTTTTCTTTTATTTCATAACTCCCTTTACGACATCACGACTCAAGTACTTCATCAGGAGCTATGGGATTCCTTTCCATACATGGCTAATTGTGAACCATTCCTTTTTATGCCAAGTGTCATTCTCTTGAGGTGCCATGTGGCATCTCCTCAACCTTGCCATGTGTCACCCGACATCCCACGCCTCGAAAAACGTGAAATCCTAACCACCTCGGAATCCAACGAAATTCGACGTGGTTGCTAAATTCATGAGACGATTTCAACGAGAAGTCCGTCATTATCCGAGATCTAGAAAATTCCACTTTACCGAAATTACGATTTTGCCATTTTTGAGAAAATTGGATTTTCTCGGGGTTTCACATTATCCCCTCCTTAAAAGAATTTCGTCTCGAAATTCCACGCACATACACATCCAACCATGTTCATATGTAACCTTACCTAACTCCAAGACCGTGCTCAGTATGATGACCCTGGCTTAAGGCTCTAATTATCGATAACCCGATGTGATGTACTCCTTCCTCTAGTGATGTGAAACTGCCGGGCAACTCCACAAGAACCTCCCAGCCAAGTTTTCTCGTCGACTGACAAGTTACCATGAAGCTAAGCCGTTAAAACTGCTGAAACTGTATTTGGAAAATGTGGGTTATACAATTTTTCACTTTTCTATCAAAATCACACATTTAGATATAGCGAAAATCCGGCAGCATAACGACTGGACGGTGGTCAAGCCCAAAATACAAAATCACATGTATATAAACAAATACACTCCCAATATTTTCCAAAATCCAACTGATAATCATAAAGGACCCTCCGGGTCCTCATCAAAATATAAGATATGATCAATCCAATATAAGTTTATCAGAACCTCGTTTTTCTCAAACCATGCATGATATTTTACAAAAGATATTTACACATATACAAATGCCACATTTTAACTTTTACTAGTTTTAATTTTTACACCTTATCTTATATATAATCACAACACAAATGCCTAAGACTAAGGATCCCGAAAGGTCTTTTCGCTTCAACACTCCGCACTGAAAAATTATTTAAAAACAAAATCGTGAGCCAAACGGCTCTGAGTACTATAAGTTCTAAATGTCATTGTCTCAATGCTTGTACCTCCTAATATGAAAATCAGACAAAAATGGTTGTAAAACCGTTTATGAGAAAAACTGAAGCTTTTTGCTATGAAAACCATTTCGAAACCGCTCGAAACTATTTATGCGTCAAGAAATCAAGCCGCTACCTTAAAATTGTCTCAAACTAATTCCCTGTTAAAAACCGCTTTGAAAACTATTTCCCGCCAAAACTCGGTCGCTGGTGGTTAATATCTGAAAGTGCTATACTGGAAATCAAGTACCAACCACTGTGGGACTACCCTCCGAGGCGAATGTGTTGGAGAACCTTCCGAAACAATCATGGTCCTCATCTGAAATGATCTGTTAGACTGTCTCCCAACCCCATTCTCCGGAAATTCATCCTGTGAAATTCCTTTCAAAAACATTTTCATTTTTCTTTCAATTTTTCATGTCATGCACTCACCTAATTTCTAAGCTACCCCAATGCATATGAAATGCATTATACCATTTCAATCATTCTTCAAACCTATATCAATATGTATATATTTCAAATCTACAATTACACCACACATGTAATTCAACAATATCAACCATCACCCAAATTAGCCTCACTTGAGCTAAACACAATCTCATCTCCACGACTCTTATACACACAATTATATTCCATAATTCTCAGGACCTCATGTTAATACACAAAGTTCATGCTCACTTGAGCTAATCACTATTCCATTCCAATGGCCTACACCCACCATTATATTCTATATAATTATGGCATCATTTTAACACATCAAGCATTAACCTATTAATTTCTTTGATCAACCAACTCCCCAAATTAGCTCACTTGAGCAATTCACAATATCATCTCCAATGACCTACAAACACAATTTATATTTTATATAATTATGTCATTGTGTTAACACATTAGAATCATGTATTAACCTATCTATTTCCACACAAGTCAAGCCATTCATTTCATCAATTTCAAGCACCCAACACATGGACGTTTTTGGTCCAATTTGCACAAAGCCGAGACTGTTTTTAATAGTTCCAAAACAAAGCAAATGGACAACCCACTCATCCAACATCAGTTCCTCTTGGTGGAACCGAATTCCATGCCCATTTCCGGCCTCCTACTCACCAAAACACAATTTATTATATAAATTATGATACAAATACCCAAATCAGTCCCTAAACTTATACTGACCCACCAAAAGTGTCCCAAAAGCTACATTTTTGCCTGCTCGAATCGATCAAACGGCCCCTCACGGCCTCAATCAAGTCAAACATCACAAAACACTTAAATCAAGAGTAAAACAAGTAGGATAAAACCCCTACCTCACGGAGTATGTCGAAACTCCTCAAAACCGGAGCCCATGCGTAGGCCTCACCGCGTAGAACGACTTTCCTTCTTGCTCCGAAGAAATCCGACGATCCGATTTGCCGAAATCCTAGAGAGAAGGGACACCTTCTCTCTCTAAAAACTCAACGTTTCAGCCACTGCATCACACCTGCTCCACTTTCCAAACCCACTCCCATTTGGTTCTTTTTAATTTTTGAGAAGACAAATCTATTCACATTTGTCTTATTATCATTTAAAATTTACAAATGACATCTATGTCCCTTCCTCTAGATTTTTGCCACTTGGCACTATCTAGGCCGTCCATTTCCATCATCTCTCTACTCATGAAACATTTGTCACATGAGTACATGTTATATGTGACTTTTGTCACATCACAAGTCATTTTCCGGCACCCAAAACTTAATGCCTCGAAAAATGTGCAAATTTTGACTGTCTCAGAATTTGACGAAATTCGATGTGTTAGCTAGATTTTGCGAAACGATTCCAACGGTGAAACTGCTTTCACATCGAGATCTAGAGAATAAATTTTGGATTAATCAAATTACCTATTTTGCCATTTTTAAAATTGAATTTTCTGCCCACAATTACTTTAATGGCTACTGGGACAAGGGGGCACCTAGGGTTCGCAAAGAACTCTAGAGGAAGTGGTGATGTAAGTCATCACCCCGCCCGGTCGGACCTGCTTTTGCCTACTCGGCATCCACGTGGCAAACCAAAGCGAGGCTAGACATAATATCCTGCTTTCTCCTAAGAAGCTCACTAGAGACAGTCCAATCCACAAAGACTTTCTAGTCCCATGTCAGTAGCCTTGATATGTCCAACCTTCTTTGCCTTCTTCCTCTTCACCGCCTAGGGGGCAGGCTATGAGTCTTGTTCTCTCAATGGTGACTGATCGGGTTGGAGGAAACTAACCAAGGCCCCTTCAGCGATCTCGGCTTGAGGCTCTAGAGCGGACCCCGCTTTGGAAGAGCTACTTGGGATTGACTACAAAAGATTAGCAAGAACAAAATGTTCACCCCTGAAGCTCTCTCCTGGCAACGGACAAGGGATGACGGGGGCTATGTATGGAACGAGGCTGAAGCTTAACTCCTGCAAGTTCTTCACTGACAAGAGGAGCTCATTGCTCTCCCTCTCAGTGATCTCGAGCAATCGACTGATGTTAAGAAACATGCTATACACATGCGCTTTGTATCCAAACACTCGTTCAATGCAAGCACATTAATTTTCTCAGTCCCTTCAACTTTCTCCACTCAAGGTTTAAAGATCCGTATTTCCTTCCCTAACTAAAAGAAGCACCAACCTTAGTCGGGAAAACGGGCATTGTAAGAATATGAAAATGAACAATGAAAGCATAAGAAATCAGCCGCTTCCAGGTAATATGACAATAAAGGGCGAATACAGTTATTGTGTCAAGGCACCAAAGCCAAAAAGGCCTCACATCCTTTTCTCATAAATCGTCGGGTTTGCATACCTGAAATTACATTGGACAATGGACAAGAACAAACACCATGCATTATCACTTCAGACTGATCAGAACAGCTAAGCACTACTGTCTTTTTATCACAATCAATTTAAGCCCGGTGTTTAGACAACCAATCCATTCCCAAAATCAAATCAAATTCACGAAATGGTAGAGCAATCAAATCAGCAGAAAATTCCATATCATGAATAACTATAGGGAAATTCTTATATACTCTATTAACATTAACACTTTGCCCCAAGGGACTCGTTACATGCATATCATATAACAATCTCTCCACTTATGTTATGTTATCCAACACATGCTCAATGCATACATATGAATGGGTAGAACCAGGGTCAATCAATGCATGCATCGAAGAAAATATACTGTAATCACTCAGAGCATCCCTGAATCCTCACGAGCCTTCATAGCATATGTTTCAGGTTGGGGCTATAGGCATAGACTCATCCACTGGCCCTCTCGACATTGTACCCACATCCTCTATGTTAAATCTGGCCAACCTGACCCCTACCTCGATCTCGAGTCACAAAGGTGTGCAGCGCGCACTGCATCTCCCTCCCTCGCATCCCAGCCCTATTATCCTCGACTCTAGGACACCCACCATGAAATGGTCTCTGTGTTTCTACGCAAGCATCCTCCGACAATAATAGCATTTAAAATGTTAAGCTGCTTAGCGCCCAACTTCCCGACAACTACAATGGTGCTTTCTGGCTGGCATAAGGCTATGCATTAATATCATTAGCCAATAGTTGTATATGGAAGTCTTAAATTTGATTGCCTAAAGCTAGCATTTAGCTACCAACAACCAAATTCAACATTTGCTCAAGACAAGACAACCCTCAAATAGTCCAAGGAAGCATGGGCAAGCTTGGATTTACTTTATTAGTTAAATTTAAAATATTTAAAAAAAAAATTGCAAACATCAATAAAAGAACTTTAAATTTTTTAATTTTTAATTAAAATCTAGAGATATAAGATATTCTTATCAAAGAGTAATTTGCTACATTTGACAGATAATTTGGCCTAAGTGCATAATTTGGATTGATCAAATTGAAAGTATTTGGTTTGAGTTCCCGATGTGATTAATACAAATCAATGACTAAGATTTGATTTCATCATAAAGCATGTTTTTTTTGGTGAAAAAAGACTTTGAATAAGGAAACTTACACATATGATTAAAAGATAAGTCATAATAGTCTTCAAAACCGAATTTTATAATGTCCTTAAGGGATTCAAAGCACCAAATATTAGGATTGCTTTCCTATAAATATGACGACAATTATAAATATTTTAAAAAGTAAATAGAATGTATGAATTGCACCGTCTCAATTATAGATTTACAACAATTCATTAGAGCCAAAGATGAAATCCCTAGAACCGAGGTCCAAAGAAAAAGGATCTGTTACATATGTAACTTGATTGTTTGTTAATGAGATTTGTACAAACATGGATATTGAAATTGATACCTTTCACTGCTGATCTATTTCACGAATAATATACGATGATGAATAATAAAAAAATAAAAAAAAGATCCTCTTTTATGGGATGCTAGATTATCTTGTCCAAGTACAAAGCCAAACGGATCTCTTTGTTCTCAAAATATTCTCCATTAGTAAAATAATTGATCAACTAGTTGAACTATTTCTATTATAACGATCTATAATTACTTTGCAATCTCCTTCAATTTCCAAATTTATAAAACCATTGTAAATTACAATTAAAACGTCATCTCTCAAAGCTACACACCCCATAATATAATCAATGCATTGCTTAAATTTCTACTTCATACTACTTCAATAATTTCATTAAAGTCTCTAATGACTCAACCTGAAACACTTATATTATTAATTCTTAAATCATCAAAATTTAATTTGAATCTTCTTACTATTTTAATATGCCCTCCGTTACTAAGATAAATATCACTCGCAAACTCGTAAAAAATTTGAAACCTTGAGTAACTTTCTCAATAACGAGAAATGGGTTGGACTTAATTTTCAAAAATACCACATTAATCCTATGGGTCAATATACTACAAATTGCAATATATTCCAATGTTTGAAAATTTTGCAATAGGTTTTATAGCTTTTGCAAACCGATTCAAGAGGACATAGGCTGGTTGATATTAACATAACCTTTAACAAAATAATGATAAATCGAAAGAACACTTTTCTCGTAGGCGTGTAGCCCCAACCTAGGAAGAAGGAGGATGTGGTTAACAATTCTTGGACTCTAGCATTGACCTCAATCAGTCCAAGTCCAACTTACCCATATGATTTGGTTAGGCTCCAAAAGAGGCAGGGAGGTAAGAAATTTTTTATTTCATTTCAAATATTCAAAAATTAGAAACGGCCTTTGAGTGAGATTTTCTCGAAAGTAAATTTAAAGAAATTCTGGAAACAACTGTTAATGAAAAATGTGAAGTAAAAAAAAAAAATTTGAAGTCGGTCGAAAATTTCCCAAAAACCTTAATGCAAACGATGTTTCAGGAAATAGAATATCAGGGAAGGGTCTGAAAAGTAAGATGCAGAAAGAAAATTTATGAGAAACGCGGTTTCAAGAGAGTTTGATTCCTTTAGTTTTATCACTCAATGGCAGTGGTGGCTTTTATTGACTGAGCAATGAATGAATGGTGTTTGGGAAATGGGAGAGTGGGTCTACACTTCTTAAATCCATGCAAAACTATGGAAAATGAGGTGGATTGTGCAATTTGATTATGAGTATATCTGCATACAGCTGCCCACTGAAACTTCCTCGTCTTCTTCAAAGTTTGAGTACCAGCTCTTCCTTAACTTGTAGAAGCGTTTAACCATCGAAGATCAGATAGTTGGAGTCTCTCTTATTTTAACCAATGGTCCCAAGTTCGATATTTGAGAATGTAGCTATGTTTTGTGGTAGAGTTTTACTATCCTCGTTGTTCATCCCGACTCGTATGGGGTTGGCCAAAGTATAGTATGATTTAAAACATATTACGTGTGTACAAGGGTCTGCTCAAACCAAGCTCTCATACCATGTTAAGCAAACAATGTTCTTCAATTATTATTATCTACACCAAAGCTTCCGATGGCACAACAAGTATCTATTAGTTTAACCTACAATCTAGTGGAATTTAGGATTAGTGACTATATAATATTCTCTATATATGGGAAAGAAAAAGCTCTTGAGCCATCTATGTATAGGCTTCCTCTTAACTTTGTAAAAAATGTTTTGAACCAATGAAGATCCTCTAGGTTTAGAGCGAATTAATTCTCTTTCGAGTGAGAGGTGAATTGATAATTAGTTACTCCCATTACGACAGGATGACACATGAATACTAAGCCAGCTATGATTTTTGTAGTTTGATTTTTTTTTATATGTTTCTCCCCTGTTCACATTAGGTAAGCTTTATTGCATAAGAGTAGGTAACTGGATCTTACTTACTATGGGTTTTGAACTGGCAGTGATGGAAGCTCGGCAGGTAATGCTTGTCTACTCTCCTTGTTTTGGTATTTAGGATGTTTTAGACTTGAAAAAAGTGGATGACAGTAGGTGGAGTGATCTACATATCTTCTCCAGCATATTCCTACACTAAAACGGTGTTTTAAGGTTTGGCTCATGTAGTAAAAAGTGAGAATATTCCTACACTAAAACGGTGTTTTAAGGTTTGGCTCATGTAGTAAAAAGTGAGAGGTTATACGGGAAATTCTAGGTTCGAATCCAAGGAATGAGGTACTATAACTACAACGATGTAATACAAGTGGATAGAAGTAAAAAAAAAAAAAAAAGGGTTCCCTTATTGTTAATTCAAGGAAAATAATAAGAAATAAGTTGGCTTATTATGAGAATCACCTGCCTTTTTCGGGTTGTATCTCGGCTTGTGCTATCAGTGTTTTTTTTTTTTACAAACTATGTATTTTGGATACATAACAGTATTTTTTCTTATTATGACTTAAACCTGAGACCCCTTGATGTAAGGTCATCACGGACCGATGCAATCAAGTAATAGATACTCTCTCTCGGATCGCTCTAAGATCATATCTCGGCGGGAAAAGGGAAGCACGCCAAGCACCAATTATGGAACAATGATCGATAGCCGATTTAGACAAGACTTCATAATCAACTACAAAGGATTGACGATAAAATGATTTAGATGAGAGCCACACAATCAACTACAGCTTCATTGATAAGTCGACGAGATGAAAGGCCGGCAAATCAACTATAGAAAAGCTCGATTAATAAATGACAGTGACGAACGTCATGTAAAAATCCGACTGCTCAAAAGTTATTATTTTGGAGAACTAAAAGAGAGTAAACTCACAAATTTTAATTCATATTCTTCTATATGATTATATTATAAATATGTTTTATATAGGCTGCAAACTAGAAAAGAAATACGAACAAAATATCTACCAATTCTTTAACCTAAATTACACCTAAAACGTTAAAAGAAACAAATCTAAATAAAATAAACTAAAAGAAATTAAAAACTAAAACTTAAAATAAATAACTTGGTATGCAAGCCATTAATATGATCTATAAAACATCTCAAATATGTCTACATTCTTCTAAAACTTAAATTAGCATATTGATTACATCCTTAATCTTATTTCCTTCTGCCCTCAAAACCTTTCATTTTTTAAACTTTAACAATTATCTTAGAAGTCATATCTTCCCTTTGCATCACCCCTCCCCCTATGCCCCGCATGTTGTTTAGCCTTGAGACTCTATCAGTATTTGTTTCTTGTCTGATTGATGCAATGACAGATACCAACTGGCAGTGATGATGGCTTGAGCAGGCGCTATTTGTCACTCTCCCTCTTTTTTTTTTTCTTTCCTTTTCTTTTTGGCATTTTGGATCCTTCACGTTAGGAAAAAATGGCAAAGATGATGGCTGTATCCAGCACATTTTTACACTGAAATAATCTTTTCTATTTTGGATCTTCATTAAGCCAAAAGCTTTGCTACACAGTTCAAAAAAATAAAAAAAGGAAAGGACTGGAAACAGCCCTTAGATCACTAACTTTGAAGGAGACCGCTGGGAATGCGGCCGAAGTTAAGGGCTTGTTACCCTTTACAAAACTAATTTTTGTTCTGAAAAAAAGTAAATAAGAAAATATGAAAACATTAAAAGTTTCTATTTTTTTTTATTTTAAAAACATTATATTAAAAAACAAGAATATTTTTCAGAGAATGATAAAATGATATTCTCTGGCGTTTTAAAAAACTGTTCTCAGAGAACTATTATCAGTAACCAAACAGGCCCTAAAAGCTAGCACTGAGATACGGCCAAGTACTTTCCTACAGGGACACCGATTGATTGTGATAATTTTAAAAAATATTAGTAGGAAGTCAGTTTTGGCAGTATTGTTTAGTAGTGAATAGTGATTATAAGGAAGGGAGAAGGAAGCCCATTTGCTGGTGGGGGTTGGGTTGCCAGTTGCCACTGCCATCTGTATACAACTCATTCTTTTGGCTCCTCAACTTTGAACCTTCCCAGCAGCAGCCCACCTCTCTCTCTCTCTCTCTCTCTCTCCACCCTTACTATAAATGTGGGCTGAGAGATCACTCCCCAATTCACTGAAAAATCAAATCTCCTCTCTTCAAACACCTCTTCTTACCAACCATATACAGCATAGCCCTCAATGGCATACATCTATTCTTCTTCTTCTTCTTCAGCTGTTTCTACAGCCCTTATAATCTCTCTAGCTGTAAGCTTCTTAATGGCTGCCTCTGCAGCTAACTTCTACCAAGATATTGATATCACTTGGGGGGATGGGCGTGGTAAGATAATCAAATAATGGAGAGCTTCACCCTCTCCCTTGACAAAGCCTCTGGCTTGGTTTCCAGTCCAAGAATGAGTATCTCTTTGGCAAGATTTGATATGCAGCTCAAACTTCTGTTCTGAAACCTTGCTGAACCGTCACTGCCTACTATGTAAGTTTCCCATAACTCTCCATTTCTGATTTGTTCTCCTGATTAAAGATATTGGTAATTCTCATTCATGTATGTGTGGTATTTGCAGTTATCTTCACAAGGGCCAACCCATGATGAAATCGACTTCGAATTCTTGGGTAATCTCAGTGGTGATCCATACATTCTTCACACTAATGTGTTCAGCCAAGGCAAAGGAAACAGAGAGCAGCAGTTCTACCTCTGGTTTGACCCAACTGCTGATTTCCACACCTATTCCATCCTCTGGAATCCCTTAAAGCGCATTTTTATGTAACTACTATTGTCCTAATCTCCATAACTCCAATCTGGATTTATGTTTTTGGGTTTTATCATTGATTTACTCATCTGGGGTATTTCTGTTTCAGATTCTCAGTGGATGGAACTCCCATAAGAGAGTTCAAGAACTCAGAATCAATAGGTGTTGCATTCCCAAAGAATCAGCCAATGAGATATACTCCAGTCTATGGAATGCAGATGATTGGGCAACAAGAGGTGGGCTTGTGAAGACAGACTGAGCAAAGCACCATTCACAGCCTCCCAGAAACTTCAATGCAAATGCCTGTGCTTGGTCATCTGGATCATCTTCTTGCAGCTCAACCTTCCATTCTACCTCCACCTCCAACAATGGTGGATGGTACTCACAAGAGCTTGATCTCAATGTAAGTTTCAAGAGAGAATGAAATGGGTGCAGAAGAATTACATGATCTACAATTACTGCACAGACAAGAAGAGATTCCCAATAGGGCCTTCCCTCTTGAATGCACTGTCCCTGAATTCAATCCATTCCCTTCATTAATTGTTGTTTCTGAAATTTCAGAATTCTATTTAGCCATTCAGAAACAATTTACATGTTGTTGACAATGTAATATATATTAATACAGTAAAGATTATTTTCTATCTGAATGGTACGTGACATTTATCTCAACCCTCAATGTTGAATCCTTACAGAGCAACAGAGAAAATGAAATCACAATACTACACCAAAAAAATTAATTAAAAATATTTGAAGTTATTAAAAAAATGAAATCACAATACTCACACCACAAAGCCATTATTAAGTGGCTTGTCGCTGAACCCCATCTTTCAAAGCCACACATTCTCGTATTACTTATCGAAGACATCGCCCGATTTGGTTGATTTCAGCCATCTTTAATAGTTCCATTTGCAGTTTCTAATAACCCATCCTCAAGACTAATATCATAATCCTTGAACCATCAAAATTTAATTCAATCTTCCATTAATCGTGGGAGGAATCCATCGTGACTCCATTTTTCAACTCTACGAGGGATATCCTTTGTTGTTAAAACAAGATTCATTCATAAACTAATTAAGATTTTGGAAAGTTAAAAGTAGCTTTCTCAATAATGAGAAATAGCTTGGGTTTGATTTTCCAAAAAACAACATGGCTTCTATGAGTTCAAACATTCCAAAGAATGATAGCAATTTTTTCCATAGGATGTTTAACAATTTTTTGGCAATTGGTTTTATAGTTTTATGACCATTCGTGCCAAGAAAAAACAATTTATAAAATAGAGGAGTGGTGATGCAGGCCGTTAGATTAAATCAACCAAAATCCTTATTTTGGTTATTTTGAGATATTATATTTATTTTTTTAGGATATTATTTTTATTTCTCATTATTGTTTTGGGGGTATTATCTTCTTTCTTATTATTGTTTTGGGATATCATTTCTTTTTCCCTTGTTTATGGGTACACTTTCTTCTATATTATTGTTTTGGGATATTATTTTTTTCCTATTATGCTTTGGGATATCATTTTATTTCCTTTTATATCCAAATTATGTCTAGGGTATAAATAGATCTTTTAGAGTTTGTTTTAGGGACTTTTTATCACTTTTATCAATTTATCAATAAATTCAAAATTTTTGCTTTACTTTGTTCTCTAGATTGAGACGTTTTATCCTTATTGATCAATTGTGTGTTGATCAATCGCGCAAGACATTGTGTCAGGTGGAATCAGAGTGTTTCTCTCAATCAATGGCTATTACCAGGCAGTGATGACAACCAATCCCAAGAAGACGCATCGGGATTGTAGGTCGTTTGAGGTCAATTAACAAGCAACAATAATCAATCCAAATTTAACTCAATAGTTGGAAATAGTAATAAGCAATAAGTACTAGCGTTAGTATTAATGGACAAGAGCGAGGAATGATTTATGAAGAACATGACGGAGGAATCGCCCCGCAAGATCTAATTTTTAATTCCATTCCATTCCAAATATACAAAATCAAAGAAAGCCAATCGTAGGATTTGATGACACTTCTGAGGAGAGGCCTACTTGGGTTAATATGAAAATCCACATGGTAGACAAAGAGGTGAAAGACAATGACAACCAAACTACAGAGGAGAAGACAAATACAAACTAAAGGTAGATATCCCTAACTTCAATGATGATCTTAATATTGAGGGGTTTTTGGATTGGTTGACTGAAGTAGATAGGTTCTTTGACTATACCGAGTTGCCTAATGATAGGAAGGTTAAATTTGTTGCTTATAAAGTTAAATTCGATAATAAACAAAGATGGGCGACAGATTGGGGAGATGAGGAGATTTAGAGAGGGCATGGTTCTATTCCAACATAGCCTAAGATGAAACAATTATTACGAGGTGATTTTTGCCTCCGACTATGAACAATATATTTTTATGCTTATTTAAAGATGTACTTAGGGGTAGCAAGAGTGGAATTGAACAGGCTCTAATTTTTAGATCGCATTAAAAGGAATCAAGCATTTAAAGTGAGAACCAACAGGTAGTGAGATATTTGAGTGGGTTGAAGCAAACTATTAGAGATAAAATTGGGGTGCATATGGTTTTCAGTGTGCAAGAGGCTATAAATTTGGCCATGCAAGCTAAGTTACTCATTATAGAGCAAACTCGTAGTACTAATTATAGAATATATGGAGGGGGTAGACAATAAGGCTCCAAGTGATAAGGGAAAAACACCTCTAACCGTGTCCGAAACTGTGGAGACTGTCAATGTTGGTGTACAAAAAAGGAAAAGTGTAGCAGTGGAAGGAGGTAAGGGTAATACTTTGCCTCACAAAAAAGTAACCCTTATGCAAGGCATTGAACGTGAAGAGAGAAGGACGCATGATGTTGTTGAGAAACGAGAAAGAAAGGACTCCGATGGGGACGTATGATTGGTGAGGAATATGAGCTGTGAAGAGTACACTTGTGTGGTGAGTAAAAGCTCATGTTATCGTTTTCTTTCTTTTCTTTTCAACGCCATAAGCTATTTCGCACTAGGCGTATTGTGCAAGGGAGTTTGTGTGATCTTATTATTATAGTGGGAGTCAGGAGAACATAATAAGTAACGATGTTGTGGAGAGGCTATAGTTAGAGGTGGAAACTCACCCCAACCCATGCGCGTTGCGGATTAAAGTGTGCTGGTATTTGGGTGCATGAACATTGTAAGGTGTCCTTCTCTATTGCCAAGTATAATGATTTCCAGGTGTACTGCAGACGTGGTGGATATGGATGCTTCTTGTCATATTTTTATTTGGGCGTCCTAGGTAGTATGATGTGGATGCTAAGCACTCGAGCATGAGTAACTTGTATCAATTAGAGAAGGGGGGAATAAAATATACACTAGTGCCTTTCACTAGGAAGAACCAACCCAAGACTTTACAAGTGGATGGAAAGAACTTTCTAAATTTTGTGCATGACTCATCTTCACATATGGGCGAGTGTAAGGAGACCCGAGAAGTGCATTTAATGGTTGTGAAGGGAGAGGTAGAAAGTAGAGATTTAGTTATGTAAAACCCGGGAAAATTAGGAAATTTTAAAATAGCAAATGATAATAATAAATTGATGTGGTTTGAAAATAAATTGTAGGCCCACCGACTTCAAGACCAAAGAGGTGATGCGCCCAACGCACCCAGCTCCCCGCACCGCCCAAATCGAAGGCCCGGGGCCAGCAGTCCAAAGGACAACCCGAATGAATTGAAGCCCCATATCCCGCGACGATTGTATATCGCTCATACAGAAAATAGAATAACCTCTAGCAATATATTATCCTGTCGATCCAACCAAATCTTATCAATATGAAGGAAAAGTAATAACAGATCATCGCCATTGATCTACCCCAATAAGCGCGAAGGAGTGATTATCTCAAACAAACAAATTCCTTCTATATCCTCGTACTCAAAATTCGATTCGGATCGAAATAAGAAAGACTGGGCCACTGGGAATATCCCATCCAATGGGAAGGACCCCTAATCACCATCAAACCGGTTGAACATCTACTATAAATACAGGACCACCCACTGGCAACAAAGTGTACGCTCTCAAACGCAAAACTCATACGCTTCGGGTCTTTTCTTTTCTCTAAGGAGGAACCGGATTAGGATTTTAGCGCCACCCGCATGTTCTCGCCGACCCCTTATTATTTCCTCGTTTCGCAGAGGGAGTGCCCGAGCCGGCAGCTCAACACCAACACTCACACGACCCTATTCAACCTGCATAATTGTGAAAAAGTGCCCGCATCCTACCGCTAACAACCCAGGTTCAAATTTCACGACTCTACACCTCCAAATACCTCAGCTTCTCGAAAAGTACTACCGGGCTGGCGCTCGCCCGTGGAACGACGCCTTTATAAATATAACTCCATTTCTCGCCATCGATGGTATCGACAAGAAACACAAGCAGGAGTAACGCCAATCCGCCGAGGATGCAGGATCCACCGCAATGCGGCATAGCGCACTCGGGGATGCGAGAAACAATGTGCAAACTGAATACAAACGGCGGGAAGCACTTCGCCTCGCCAATCAACGATCGATGGAAGAATCGAACAACTCACCGTAAAGCCATAACATCCACAGAGGAACGACACTGTGGGGCCACGACATTCCTCCCCACGAGGAGCAACGCGGCCACGACATTCCCCGAGGAGACGAAGCCGAAGCAGAATCCAGCCGATCCAGGAGGCACAGACCCTAACCCATTTCCTACCGGAGGAAAACGTACAATGTTTGGGGGCATGTCGCGAACGGGCACCACATCAATCTCTCACCAGAGCAGGAGAGCGCATATGGGGCGTAGCGCCTCTGCAGTCTTCAACGCAGCTCACCGTGAAGGAGGTGGTTAAGGACGCCGCCCGACACTGTGATACCTTTCGTACAACAAACCGAATCTCCTTCACAGCCCAAGGCGCTACACTTCCCTTCCTACGGTTCACGCCACAAATAGAAACATTCGATGGAGTCAAAGACCCCGTTTGATCACCTCAATACTTACAAAAATCGGCGTAGCCGACGTGGGTATCAGACTAAGGCGACGCAGTGGCATTCGCCACTACGCTTAAAAGGACCAAACTCGGGCCCGTTCAACGTATCTCTTCGTCCATCTCGTCATTCAGTGTGGAACTATCCATCGCGCTTCGCCTCCCACTTCACTCCGAGCCGTAACGTATAGAAAGCCGAAGTTACCATCTCTGTCGACCGCCGCTGTGGCTCGCAGAGTTCAAGTCGACAGGCAAAGGTTCAACGCCGAGTCCTCAAAAATAGACATACCCACGATAAATTCGCCATCACGCGATTCACGCGTGATTGTGAGGCAATCGAACTTGATGTTTTCATCTCAAGAACCCGCAAGCAGCACGGCCACCTCACAAAGCAAAGAAATATATAAATGGCGAGGAGGCCCTCATATCAAAGAAAGAGAGTTCTTCCACCCGTAAAGAGAAAAGTGCGACACAAACGACGAGGACGGAGCCCCAGGAGACAGAGCGACCAGGAGAAATCCCTATGAGTTAGGCGTGAACGATCCCTAAAAGGCTGGGAACCTCGTGGATCGCCCGGGTTTACCGCACCCACAAACAACTGTTACTCACCTCAACGTTTCATCCTCGACAGCTTCCTGTCCAAGGTCCCGCAGATGAAGTACGAAATCCAGCTAGCCCAAGATGGCCGACCCGCATGAAATCCGACCACAAGAGACAACACCAAGTATCGGCGAGTTCCACAGTGGATTACTGCATCGCACGACAATTGTATACAACTCAAGAGAGAGATAGAATACTTAATACAACGCTGACATCTGACGCTTCATATCTCCGGAATCAAACCTTAATCGCACCCAAGGTCGTGCCCAGAATCAGAACTGTGCCCGACTAACAACAACCGCCGGCAAGTCACGACTAACATCGCTGAACCCCTGTGGAAATCCATGTGATTCTGAGGGTTCGCAGGGGAGGAGAATCTAGTTCAGCTCGGAAGGCCCACCTGCATAGCATCATATCAACGTGAATGGGAGAAATACAATGACGGCCGCCGACCGACACCACCATCACGTCGATCAGATCCGGAGGGATTTAACATCCCCATGACGACCATTGGTGGTTCGCGCACTGTACAACACTACGCTTCATCGGTTTTAATTGGATAACGTGGGAGTTCAGCTGACATCATATTTCCGCATCGCCACAAAATGGGCATCGAGAAAAGCTAGATCCCGTCAACACACATCTGCGGGGGTTTTCAGGAGAGAAAGTACTACCATTAGGCTCGATTCAACTGGTGCTAACCCTGGGAGAGCCCCCATGCCAGGCGACGACGACAGCAAGGTTCCTTATAGTAGACGCCCCGTCAGCTTATAACATGTTGCTGGGCAGACCCTCCCTCAACGCAATAAAAGCTGTCCCTCCGTATCACATGATAACTCAGTTCTTAACCACACATGGTGTAGGAATGGTCCGAGGAGATCAGCGAGTGGCCAGGGAATGCTACACCGCCTCCATGAAACAAAGGGCAGTTGACAACGTGAATGTAGACGAGCTTGACATGCGCGACGAGATACTCACCCGAATTCGAGCTCCTGAGCAGAAACTAGAACCGTATCGCTGGATGACGACCGAACACTCGCCTATATCTACCTAAATCCAAGGAGGCCTCAAAAGCCTTCACTCGCTTTTAAGACGTAATAAAGACATTTTCGGTGATGGAAACATGCGATATGGGAGGAATCGATCCTATGATAATCACTCACAGACAACACCAACCCATCCTTCAAACCGTCAAACAAAAACTACAGAGCTTCGCACGTAAAGGCGGTGAAAGCCATCAACGAGGAAACTCCAAGAAGCTTCCAAGGCAGCAATCAGGAGGTAGAATATCCCGAGTGGTTAATGTTGTCCTCGCAGCAAATGGCAAGTGGCTACTCGCATCGACTTCCCACCGGACATAAACAAGGCATGCCCGAAGCGACGCCTTTCCTTGCCAAGGATCGACTCATCAGACGCCGCATCATGGCCACGAACTTCTCGCCTTTATGGACGGTCGCAATCGGGACGTTATGGATCCGGATGACCAGAAAAGATCTTCGCTTTCACACCAAGGAACTTATTATTATCGTAGATGCCGCTCGCTCAAGAACGTTAGGAGCAACCTACCAGAGGCCAGTAAACCGGAATAAGTTCCGTATGTGATAGGCACGACTATGGAGGTATTAATGAGATCGACATGTCGGTAAAATCTACATGCCCAATTCCACATCCCTCACCTCTCGGCTGCCCGCATCCTAAGGAACTACAACATGAAGCCGAACCCGCCTAAATAGCCGGGCGTGTCAACCGGAAAATTCCTAGGCTTTATAGCCAATCACGTAGGAATTGAGGCAACTGGGATAAAATAAAGGCTGTACTCGACATGCCGTCGCCATCAGGAATAAAGGAAGTCCAGAGACTGACAGGAAGGATTGCGGCCCTAAGCCGATTTGTATCCAGGGCAAGCGACAAGTGCCAGCCCTTCTTCAAGGTGCTGAAGAAGGCCTTCCAATGGGATACGAAGTGCGAAGAAGCATTTAATGCATTGGGTAACAGATTCAAGCCTTCACCCATTCTAGTAACCTGTTTGAGGGAGAACTCCTCACCAGACTGGGTCAGATCCGACTTAACCCGCGCAAGACTCGTCGTGAAAAAGAGCGAGTACAACACCCAGTCTACTATTGCAGTCGAGCTCTGAGAGGAGCAGAAGAGAGGTACCCGAGGATGGAGAAATTAATACTAGCGCTGGTAACCACGGCTCGGAAGCTCCGTCCCTATTTCCAGGCTCATACCATAGAAGTCCCGACGGAATATCCGATGAAACAAGTGTTGCACAAACCAGAAGCCTCCGGGAGGTTGATGAAATGGGCCATAGAGCTAAGTGAGTTCGACATCAGGTACAGGCCGAAAACAGCCATAAAAGCACAGGTCCTAGCCGACTTCGTCATGGAATTCACTCCGACAGAACTTGCTCGTGCCACTACTTAAAACGGCCCCAATTTGGAAGTTTCTCTCGTAGACGTGGAGCTCAAATGCACAAGGAAGCGGAGCGGGTCTAATTCTAACCTCACCAGAAGGAATAAACATTGAATATGCACTCAGATTTGGGTTCCATGCTTCAAACAACAAGGCCGAGTATGAGGCCATGATAGCAGGCCTCAACCTCGTCCATTCACTAGAGGTCGACCAGTTAGAAGTACACAAGGACTCCCAAACAAATGGTCAGCAACAGAAGAAACCTAATGGTTAAAGTGGAAACGATGATCCCATACCTCCAAAAGGTCCGCGATCTATCAAAGAAATTTGTGTTTGTTCAAGTCAAACATGTCCCCAGAACAGAGAATTCCCGAGCAGACGCCTTGGCGAAATTAGCCATAGCCTCATAAGAAGACCTCGGCAGGTCGACGCCCGTTGAATACCTGGCGGAACCCTCTGTCGATCCTTAGCAGATCTACACTCCGACAGAGTCCGAAAGCCGTTGGATGGACCCTATTTGGGATTATATTAATAACAGAACCCTACCAAACGACCCGAAAGAAGCGGCTAAGATAAGGGTGAGGTCGTCCAGGTTTACCAATCACAAGGGAAGCCTCTACAAGCGAGGATTCTTCACACCTTTCCTAAAATGCATTGCAGGAGAAGACACCAAGTACGTACTAAGAGAGGTACACGAGGGTGTATGCGGGAACCATATCGGCGCTCGAGCATTAGTAGGGAAAGTTTTAAGGCAAGGATACTACTGGCCAACCATACTCAAGGATGCGACTGACCTAGTCAAGAAATGCAGGATCTGCCAGGAGCACGCCAAGATCTCACACCTCCCGTCAGAGCCCTTAACATCAATCACGAGTCCCTGGCCTTTCCAACAGTGGGGTTTGGACATATTGGGGCCTCTGCCCATTGGCAAGGGTCAGTGCAAATTCATAATCGTCGCAGTGGATTACTTCACAAAGTGGGCAAAAGCCGAGCCTTTAGCCACAATTACGTAGCAGAAGATACGCAATTTCGTGTGGCGAGCCATCATATGCCTTTGGCATTCCAAGAGCCTTGTATCGTAAATGCAAAGCGTCGACAACGCTAAATTCGTGGATTTCGTGCCGAAGCTCGGAATTAAAATTATTACTGGCTCCCAAAGACACTGCTAGCCAAATGGACAGCCGGCAATAATCGTAATCCTCATGTGCTTGACAAGACCAAATTAAAAGATCTCAAAGGGAGTTTGCAGAATACTCGAGGTACTATGGGCCACAGATCCATTACGTAAGTCAAGAACCCTAGAAACTCCATTTGCCCTGTTCCTCACGTATGCACTCTATCGAGGTCGGAATAAAATCTCCAAGAGTCGAGTTAGCATCAGAGGAGCGTAATGACGAGGCCCTTCGTTTAAACTTAGAGCTCTTAGATGAAAAGCTACGAAAGGTGTTCAAAGGCGTACGAGGAGTATCATGAAAACAAATGAGGTATTATAATAAAAATCAACCCGTGGTTACATGCCGCGACTTAGTCTTTAAAAGCTCTTGCCACAGGAAGAACCCGACAAGATCTGTGAAACTAGGCCCCAACTGGGAAGGCCCATATACATCATATCCCGAGTCAGCTTCGACTGTGCAATTATGAACTTAAAGCAGAAGAGGGAAAAATCTTGCGACATACGTGGAATGCAGAACATCTTAAGCATTTCTACTAGTAAGTGTCAGTTTGTAATGTTAAATAATGCCTTATCGAATCTCACATGATAGATGGAACGTTCATTGGTCATTTGGTTAGACATCTCAAACAGTTCATATATGTAAGATACAGAAAAAGGCAAAATAAGAAGATGCACGCATAAAACAAAAGTGTCTCTTTTATTTCAATTGAATTACATTCAGTTACACTGTGTCCCTGACACATCTTGAGTAATATTCAGCATGCTAATTCTCGAAACCGCAAAAAAAAAAAAAAAAAAGAAAAGAAAAAATAGAGGGGTGGATAGAAAAAAGCTTAAAAGAAAGGGACAAAGGAGAAAGACATAATGAAAAGCTGGAGAAGAAGAAAAAGGTGTGATAGGGAGAAAAGAAAAGAAAGTGGAAAAGAGGAGAAGAAAAAAAGGAAGAAGGAGAAGGGAGAAAAAGAGAGGAGTAGAAGGAGAAAGGAGAAGAAAAAAGAATAAAAAAAACAGAGAGAGCAGTGCAAGAGATGCGCCACCCTCTCCGGACGCATTCCCCAAAGACAAAGCTGAATAACACTTACTCCCATGAAGGGGAGACTAGGGAAAAACACAACTCCCACATGTAGAAGAACAGTAGCGCTGGCCCTAAATCTTCAGAAGAATCTCTGGCGAAGACGATCAAACTTCGACTCTTCATCTCACGCAAGTTTCAGTTGTGCATCAGAGAAAGCAAAATATACAAGGAACAAATCTCATGGCAATGAAACCGCAATTTATAAGAATTTCGAAACGCTCGAAAACTCGTGCAATCGTTTCAAATTCTCCATAAGTCCGCATTAAAAAACGCCGCCTTCAAGAATCGAAAAATTAACCAAGACACGGCTGCTTTCAACAGACAAACTCTTCAACAACCCTAGCACAGGATATGCAGCCTGAGGAACCAACATACCGTAAGTCAGCCTACTGAGCCACGCTCATGAGTCGACTAGCTCGCCACATCGCCACGGGCCGCCCGAGCCACGTTTCACTTTGACGAGCTCACCCATCCGCACAGCCACACGCCGAGTCACCAGCCCAGGCTACATCGCCACTCCGGCCCGGGCCGCCGCCGTGAGCCACGCCGCTCACTTTGACGAGCTCACCTACCGCGCCGCCACGCCGCTCAGAGTCGACCGGGCCCGTTACACGCCATCGGCCACCGGAGTCACGCCGCCACTTTCGACGAAGCTCACCTACCCGCACAGCCACGCCGCATCGTAGAGTCAGACCAGCGAGGCTACATCGCTCACCCGTCCCGCCGCCCGAGCCACGCCGGCTCACTTTGACGAGCTCTTCCAATCACTCAACATGGACGAGCTTCACTCTACTATTCATTCTGACGAACTCTTCCCATCACTCAACATGGGCGAGCTCCTGCTCAACTCTTTGTTCTGACGAGCTCTTCCCATCACTCAACATGGACGAGCTCCACTCTACTATTCATTCTGACGAGCTCTTCCCATCACTCAACATGGACGAGCCCTACTCAACAATTCACTCTGACGAGCTCTCCCCTCAGTCAACATGGACGAGCTCTGCTCAACTATTCACTTTGACAAGCTCAATCCCCAGTTCGCTTGGACGAGCTCCACTCTACCATTCATTTTGACGAGGTCATCCCCCAGTTCGCTTGGACGAGCCCACTCTGGATTATTCATTCTGACGAGCCTTCCAATCACTCAACATGACGAGCCCTACTCAACACCACTCCGACGAGCCTCCCCCCGCCTCACCACACCCAGCTCGCCTCAACTATTCACTTTGACGAGCTCATTCCCCAGTTCGCTTGACGAGCTCCACTCTACCATTCATTTTGACGAGCTTCATCTCAGTTTCCTTCGCTTGGACGAGCTCCGGGCCACTATTTCACAGACGAGCCTTCCAATCACTCAACATGGACGAGCTCTACTAACACCACTGACGAGCTCTCCCGCCTCAACATGGACAAGCTCTACTCAACTATTCACTTTGACGAGCTCATTCCCCAGTTCGCTTCGACGAGCTCCACTCTACCATTCATTTTGACGAGCTCATCCCCCAGTCAACATGGACGAGCTCCACTCTACTATTCATTCTGATGAGCTCTTCCCATCACTCAACATGGACGAGCTCTACTCACCTATTCATTTTGACAAGCTCATCCCTCAGTTCACATGGGCGAGCTCACCTTTCCTTCAGCCGTTCGGCGAGCTCTTCCCGTGCTCCAGCATGGATGAGGTCTGCTTTCGACTATTACGTTACGGCAGGCTCTTCCCATCACTCAACATGGACGAGCTCTACACAATTAATCATTTTGACGAGCTCATCCCCCAGTTCACATGGACGAGCTCCACTCTACCATTCATTTTGGCGACTGTCCAGGTTCGCTTGGGCGAGCTCCGCTCTATTATTACCGGCCGACTCTTCCCGATCACTCGACATGGATGAATTTGCACCAATTCCTGCGACGAGCTCCTCGATTAAACGGCGGATGAGCTCTGCATCGACTATTCACTTTGAGCATTCTGGGTTAAGCCGGCCGGCTCCTCTACCATTCATTTTGGCCGACTCGTCCCAGTCGGCATGGATGGGCTCCTCTACTATTCATTCTGACGAGCTCTTCCCATCACTCAACATGGACGAGCTCTACTCACCTATTCATTCTGACAAGCTCATCCCCCAGTTCACATGGACGAGCTCCACTCTACTATTCGTTCTGACAAGCTCTTCCAATCACTCAACATGGACGAGCCCTACTCAGCTATTCATTCTGACGAGCTCTTCCCATCATTCAACATGGGCGAGCTCCTGCTCAACTATTACGTTCGGCAGGCTCTTCCCATCACTCAACATGGGCCAGGCTGCTCGATATTAATTAGCGAGCTCTTCCATCGCTCAGCGTGGACGAGCTCCTGCTCAGCTATTCGTTCGAAGCGAGCTCTTCCCATCACTCAACATGGGCCGAGCTCTACAGTGATCATTTGGCAGGCTCATCCCTCGGTTCACATGGGCGAGCTCACGCCGATAATTATCGGCAAGCTCTTTCCCTCGGCTTCGCATGGAGCGAACCCGACCCGGCCAAATCGACGTAGCGAGTCCGCCGGAATAGATTAACTAAATCAAGTCAGGCCAGCTCTTACAAGGCCACATCGACTAATTTTGACGAGCATATTCATCTCGCTCCGATCCTCAATCCGGGCCATACAAATCATGGAGAAAAACAATGATACTATAATAATGAACCTTGGAGCGATATATATATATATATATATATATATATATATATATTACTTATATATATATATATATATATATAAATATGTTTCGGAAGGGCTACACATGTCTCAGGCCTCGGGCCCGGCCAAAGAAAGCGTATATGCAGATGAACAAATAAAGCCAGCATCAGGCAAACATGTACGTAGAAGATCAGACGTCAGCAGGAGGAACGGACGACGAAGAGAGTGTACGAGAGTACAGACTCTTGAGAATAGTTCGTAGAAAAGATTCTTACGCCTCTTCCCGTCAGGGAGAATCCAAGAGTGAAGTCGAGATGCAGTATGCATCAACGACTCCGTTGGAAGGCGAGCCATCGGCGAGAAGCGAGCGCCCCTTTGGTCCCTCGTTTGCCTGAGCCTCATCCCTCTGAGCATCTAACTAACTCGCTGATGAAGATCTGCGCGCAATCCGCGACATTCCTCGTTCAGTCGTTCTGCCAAATTTGCGGCTTCAGAAGATTCACGACGAGCAGTCTCTAGCAGCGCCTTGCACTCGGAAGCTTAGCGATGGTAAGCCGAGTTAAGCTTTCTTATCGCGTCGGATCGCCATTGGTACGCATAATTCCGGCGAAGATCAGCGGCTCACGGGAGGTGATGAGCTCCTCCCTAACCATCAGAAGCTCACATTCGGCAGACTTCAGCCCCTCTCGGGCCTCGCTCAAATCATTTTGCGAAGCCTGGAGCACTTCTCGAACCTCCCGAAGCTCGCCTTCGGTTGCCGTCAGGCTACTTCGGACCTCGTCTTCCCTACTTTCTGCCCGAGCGCGAGCCGACGAAGTATGTTTTAAATCAGACTTAAGTCGCTCCACTTCTTCGGTCATATGCTGCGTTCGCCCCTGCAGCTCAGTTCGTTCGGAAGTGAGAGAAGCCACCTTCGCACATAAATTCGAGGGCAGATTCTTACGTGCTTCTCATTTAGTTTGGCCTTCCGGCCGGGCTAGCTGAGATAGTGGCTACACATATCAAACATAGCGGGACAACGCCGGCTGGCGAGGGCGGCATGGATGCGAAACACGATCGTGGGCTAGGGCAATCCACGAAGGATAAGGCCCAGCCTCGTCCATGGCTTGCTTCGCCTTCGACGCCAAGGTCGAGTCCACGAGGATGGAGGGCCGCTGTAGTCGCCAAGTTCGGTGTTAGAGGGCAAAGAGTCCAGCTTTTCGTCGACTCTTGTTTTCGGTTTCTTTCTCTTAAGTTCTGTGGCCTTTTGAGGAGGCAATTTGACTTTGTGGCAGTTCCCGGAGCTGGCTATAGGCATGACCGCGGCGGCGCGATGGCGCGCACCAAGGATCCTTAGCCCCTTCGTCAGGCTTAGGAGAAGTTGGGGGGCTCATAATCAAAAGAGCCTCGCCTAAAGGAGACGATGTCCGCTCCGGCTCTCGGACAGCCGGAGACGCTCGGCTCAGACTTTGGTCGAAAGCAGGCCGCTCCTCCTCAGCCGGAGCTCGGTTTTCCTTTTCACCTCAGGGCTTAGGGCGCCGCCCAAAATGAACAAAATATCTCCCCTGGTAGGAGCGCTAGTAGTAAGCCCGACGGGAGGATCCCCGATAGGCGGGCCCAAAGAGACACCAGTAGAGGGCGTGCGGTAGCGATTAGATGGACTGGAATGCCAGGCCTTATCCAATTAGGTGGGACGAGCGGGATATCCATGCTTCAGGGCTATGGCGTTATCTTCGGCGCTAAGTTCAAAAGCAGGCCTGCGGGAAACAAGCGGAGATGATGCAAAAATCGAGAAACATCCAGCCACCTTCAGACCAAGAGTCATACCAAAGCAGTGCAAATACTCGAAGATGTTGCTCCGGGCGCCAGCGAGTATTGAACACCGAGGTGTCATCCACACATCGGAAGGATTGTATTCCCAATTGAAACCGCTAACGAAGAAATAACGTCCCTTCCATGACCTATGCGAAGATGGAAGGTGAGAGATCACCGCAGGAGCCCCGGAACGTCTGGGAAAATAAAGAAAGCCCTCAGTGGTCTCGTTTGGGTGAAAGAGATGAAGAAACAAGGCCAAGCTAGGGACACCGAGCTCTTTATCCCTAAAAAAAGCCAATGCCCACAAAATGCTAGCGGATTGGGAGGTGAGTTGGGAGGGGACAAATGTTGAAATGTTGAGACCCTTTTCATGAAAGGGTGCGGAGAGAGGAAAAGCAGGCCATTGTCAAGGCGACCTCAGCAAGCCATCCCGGGCGGAGAGGCTGCGTAAGGTTAAGACGCCGAGGGACCCATACCGGATACAAGGGGGGTCGTGCGATCGGCAAAATTGCTCCATCTGAAAGTGCCGACCTACTGAGTCCACATTCACGCGGTATCTTTGGAGCGGCGGTTAGGTACTCCGACCCCCGGGATATGTAATTAGGTTTATTTTCTCTTCTGCATATCGCCGGAAAAGGAGGCGCGGCGGCGTTCAGGGGATCAGATATAGCCCGAACGGCCGGAGCCGGGCCTGAGGCATCTCCACTCGCATGCCGACAACAACCGCAGGAGTCACCACCTAACCAAGAAAGAAGAAGAGAGACCCACCCATGACTCCGAGACAAGCGACAAGAAATAAAAGCTAATTCCAAGCAAACCCTAGTGTTTCATCGTACCAATCGAAAAGAAACCAAAACGATACGGACACAATAGACCCAGAGATACAATGAAGAAAGCTATGCGACTGAGGCCGAAAGAAAGGACCCAAGGTGGGCTAGCATGTTGACTAAAGATATCCACAAAAGAAACATAAGGAAACTGGAGAAATGAGCGCGAAAACCCAAGGGTCATCATTATCACAAGACTTATGGCGGCGACAAGGCTTTAACTGACCCAACCACGAATAGACACGTAGAAACCGTGAACCGATACAGCACATGTTCTACCCATGCCAATGTACACAAGGGCTTCGGGGCAACTGGAGGTGGTTTGAAAATAGCTCAGAGGCTCAATCGATCAAGACCAAAAGAGGTGATGCCTAAACGCAATACCCAAAGTTCCTCGCATCGGCCAAATCAAGCGCCTAAGGCCAGTCCAAAGGACAACTCAATGAATTGAAGCCCATATCCCGTAGATCGATTATATCGCTTTACACAGAAAATGTAATAACTCTAAAGAATATATTATCCCGCCGATCCAACCAAATCTTATCAAGGAAGGAAAAGAATACCGCATCATCGCACTGGATCTATCCCCAATAAGGAAGGAGGATTATCTCAAACAAACAGCTCCTTCTATATCCTGTACCAAATTCGATCTGGACTGAAATAAGAAAGACTGAAATAAGAAATATCCCGTCCAATGGGAAGGACCCCTAATCACCATCCAACTGGTTGAACATCTACTATAAATACAGACTACCCATCTAAGGGAAAGGTACGCCATTCAAACGCAAAACTCATACGCTCTTGGCCTTTCTTTCTAAGGAGGAAATCGACGGCACGGAGAGCGCCACGGCACAGCCCCGCCGACCCCCTTATTATTTCCCCGTTTCGCAGGGGAGCAACGTCCGGAGCCAGCTCAACACCAACACCACGACCCTATCTCAACCCGCATAATCTAAAAAAAAGGGCCTCGCATCCTACCGCTAACAACCCAGTCCGGCCCCGCGACCCCTATGCGCTCCAGCTCCCGCCCTCGTTGAAAAGGCATCATCAATAATAATAAATTGCCATAATGGTTCAGGGAAGCCTAGAAAATTCTCTAGATCTTGAATGAAGAAACAGACTATGCCGTTAAATTCGTCTCACGAAATCTAGTGACCCATAAAAGTTTCGTCGAATTCTGAGACAGTTGAAATATTTTTACGATTTTCTGGGTGATAAGTCACTAGTGACCTGTGGACTAGATTTTACTAAAATATCTAAAAGTCAGAAATGATCGAGCTAAGTTCATTTAAAATAAATTGAACCGGAAGAAAATGTTTTAACGTAAATGACTAATAAGAGATGGACACATAAGAATGTGAGCCATGTATCCAAAAACCCCAAAAAAAGGATAAAAAGAAAAAAAAAAAAGGGAATGTCAAAAGGAAGAGACGGAGAGGTGTGCGTGAGAAAAAGATTTTCTAGAGAGAGAAGCTCTAATTTCTCTCTAAGATTTACAGTAATCGGATAGTAGTTTTTCGTCGGAGTAAAATGCAAAGTCGGTCCACGCATCAAGAGCTATGTGTGAATACCAAAATCTTAAAGTTTCCTCAAACTCCACGAGGTAGGGAATTTTCCTACTTGGAATATTTCTAGACTAAATGCCATTTAATGGCTTGGGTGAGGCTATGAGAGGCCGTAAATTTCAGTCTAAAATTTTTAGGACAGAAAGTAGGAATTATTAGAATTTGGGACTATTTTGGACATTCTCGCACTTTGAGACTGCTTAGACGTCATTGAATTTTTCTGGATTGTTTCTGACATCCTATTACGATTTTCAGGATCGTTTTAGAGCATTCCATCAAGCCGATGTTTGGTTTTGATCCCTTGACTGATGTCTTCGGTTTTGTGGTGTTTGCACATGCGCAATTCAGCTGATCGAACCGTGAAGGGACAAGAGGTGCCCCCGTTTATATGGGTCCGAGATTCGGGTCATTTTGTTCTATTGTTGGAAAAAATAAACAGCATGCCGCTGTGTAAAATCATATTTATATATACTGCTGACGCATTAACATAGAAATTTTGATAAATGAAAAATTATATGTGTGGGTGCTATAATTATTTGAAATTTATAAATATCGTGATGTATCTCTATTTGCATGTAATATGACATTGTATGAAATGACATTTATTTCATATGCACAATCACATCAAGGCTGAAGCCTGGGTGTGTGTGCATGGTGTCGGGTTTTCATTATTCTCAGAATGTGGTGAGCTAGGAAATGGACAACGTCCAAAATAGAGACTCACTGCTGTAAAACAACAATAATACTAAATCACGTGTGCTCATGAAGCAAGACAAGATCCCCCCACCCCACCCTGCAGGAAAGACCCAAATTTTATTTTCGCTAGACATGCGTCCGACGAAGTAAGTTCAAGGAAGTGTCTATATGCATGGCCTGCTGAGACTTCGAAAATTCACACCACTAAACACACCGGATTTATTAAATTAAAATCGTGAGGGGTCAGTCTATCGGCTTAAGTCATCGGGTGAAAACACCACGACTGGTTTTTCACACTGCATTGCAAGTGTGAAGGAGCCTGGCCGTGACTCGAAGTCAAGGGCATGAGGAGTCTCATCTCATGCATGATATGAACATTCCATATAGGATTGCATAATTTATATGGAATATGACCTCATGTTTTTTACGTATGCCATTGGCATTAAAGTGGTGTACTAGAGGGAATTTTCTGACATTATCAAGCCACTTCACAGGGAGACCCTTTTCGTATAAGGGTGTACAGTGAGGCCAAAGCCCTACAAGGCCGTGATTATGAGGAGGCCGATGTGTGGCCTTGATATTACTTTGTAAAAGGATTTTCAGATAAAAGAATGTAATTAAATTCTTGGGACTATCAGAGCAAATAATGCATGTAATTATGGTAAAAGGTCATGATCGACTTACCAACTATAATCGAAGTATTTTATTTTCATATTTAGATTTAAATGAAATCAATGATCCTAGTAAAGGGATGTATATTAGGATATGGGACAAGATGGACCCTACAATAACACATTTTGAGACCCTAGACGGGGTATGATTATACCGTTATACAGTTGGTATGTCGGGTGTAGCTCCCGAACAAAGGAGACTCAGCCCGATTTTGTGAAAATGTAACCCGATAAACGTGGACACAATAGCGTAGACGGTCACCCAAAATCCACCGAATTCCAATACCTTCGCTGGTTGTCAACTGACCTGGATTAGCTTCACAAATTGGCATCGAGCCTAGTTTAACGATTACTAGGAACTTATGTAATCCACCAGTTATTTTCTTTGATATCAATTGTCATAGCCGAGTATCAAGAGTTAGGTATACAAATACTTAGGATTAGTACGGGGTGTAGAAACACGACATTGTGTGTGGATTGATCGCTTTGTTTAACATGTTCCATTCGAGATGTATTGTAGCATTTGTATAATACATGCAGTAGTAGATCAGATATGGAACACTAGGGTTAGAAACATAACTCTTGTGGTTTTGTTAATACATGATACGGAATCGATGGGTAATAGTGTTCGCATTATGCACCACACTAAGGAAAAAGGGATGAACAAGCAGTTCATGATGTTAAAGTCTATTAGTGGTTGATGTATACTACTAGGTTAGATCGAAGATAGAAATTTGATAAACTCTAATACATCTTAATTTGTGTAGATGGTAAAGCCTCAGGCGTGACGTAGAGTTCATCCACTGAAAATACTCAACCACCACCCGTGCTCAATCTACGTTTTATGAGGCACAGGTAGAATTTGCGCTTGCCATTGTGCAAAGTGAAGGCCAGATCGCTACCATCGCACCTAACTAGTAACGGTACAGGAGGACGAACCTCCAGGGTTTCAGCGCATCATCCTTCGACATACATGTAGAGGAGGGGACTCACGGTCGACATCTCGTCATTAAAAGAGAAGTAGATGACAAATGGAGACCGGGATATGGTGCTAGTGCTGAGGAAGGAGAATCAATCTCTTCAGCTCTAGGAAGAAGCAAGTAAGACTCTATTTCCCATGGATTTGTGACTGGTCATGGCTATCGCACAAGGCCGAGCTCAGGGTTTACCGTGACGGTGGGCGCATGACATGCCACCATTGCCACGCCCCGCACATTATATGAGATCGTCCCAATGAGGTAGGGATCTCTCGAATACGGACATCACACCCAATCATCAATGGGATATACGCCGACGCAGCTTGTTCCTCCCACTCTAACATGGTCCAAGGGAACCGATAAAACAAATCCCAAGGTGCCACAAGAATCTACTATTTCGAGACGGGCCACAAGGGCCAGTGGCATGGCCTGTGGTCAAGGCCAAGACTCTGCCGATGCTTCAGTGGACCCAGTAAGGCTGCCCACATTGTAGCACTGCCAGACTCAAGCATGCAACCATCCGAGATACAAGGTAATGCTTCAACTCTACACTTCTCATAAGGAGGTTGTTTAAATTCGAGGGCATCGCATTCATGTTTATCACGTATAATGTGAAATTTTTTAACTTAGAGGCTAGAAACCTTGGAGCCGCTGTATAGAATTCTCCCTAAGAACTAGGGTGAGTGTTAATCGATATGCCTGGATCGTGGAGTTAGAGATCTCATGGATTCTACTCACTTGACCGGTCACGGACATATCGCAGTTCGATGTCATCCTAGATGGACTAGTTAACTACCAGAGCCGATACTGATCGCTATCAGGTTACCGCCTCACACACAAGACGCTATCAGGTTACGCTTCTCGGGGAGGGAAAAGTATGATGCTTTACCCCATACCGCACTAATTTAGACGGAGCCGACACCAAAGCGGTCGGGCTGGGCTGCCTTTACCCACAGACGGGCGGAGACTCCGAATTGAGTCTACCCTCGAGTGGCTCATGAAAGTATGAGGATGTCTTTCCGGTGAGCTACCAAGATTACCTCCGACGTGGATGTGACTTTATCATTGTTACACCGTGGTACGCCGTCATTTCCCTACTTAATTTAGATGGTTAATCGATCGGTTACAGAACTCAAGGTCCAACCGCAAGAATTGTCGACAAGGGCTTTATTAAACCGAGCACTTCACCTGGGAGGGCTCTGCTCGCTTACTAGGAAAGAGGCCAAAATTGAGTAATGATCCACATGAAGGCATTCCAGGAATTGAAAAGGAGGCTTACTACAACTCCGATTCTGATAGTCCCAAAACAGGGATAGAGGTACACGATGTATCAGGATGCCTCTAGGATGGATCGATGTGGTCTTGATGCAAATCTCGAGGGCTGCACGGTCCTGCATGCCTAAAGAATCATGAGCACTACCCAACACATGATCCGAGCTGGGTGGCCAGGTCTTGCCTTAAAGATTTAAAGGCCACTCATATGTATGGTGAGTGCGAAGGTTTCAGACTACAAGATTCAGGTATATCTTTCATACGTTGGACCTCAACATGAGGCAACGCAGATGAATGGAGTATTTGAAGGATTATGAATTCACTTTGCATTACCATTTTGGGAAGGTAAATGCAGCTGGCTGGCGCTATCAAAAGTGATGGGAGTACCGTTAGTGTAGTTTCCCTGGAGGTACCGTCGAGACTCATTGATAGTTTAGGTTGCAAAGATGTGGATCAAGATCAAGGAGCACTATGGAGTTCGTAGCTATGGTCATCCCTATCGGTAGCGGTAATCGAGTCCCAAGGGAAGGACGCATAGATATTTTTCATTGTGTGGACCCGTACAATCAGCACGGTGACGGTACCGCCATCCACATAGATGGTAGTCTTCTAAGATGTGGACTACCGTGGTTCCCCAGCCGACCGATTTGAGAAAGGAGTCCTCCAGAGTTCCATCGCTCTCGATTTGTCAATCCAGGTGGTAATGAAGATATACCGTGATCTTCGCGGTCGTGCATACCGGGCGAATGAGTCGACACGCTTGGGGATTTTGCTCACTGCAACCCATGTGTCGCAAGTAAAAACCAGCACCAGAACGGTGGCTACCCAAATTGGAGGTAGCATAAAGGGAAGTGAGAGCATGTCATGATCGATTCTCGTGACCTACTAGCCATGGACACAACGAGGCATTGACAGATGGTTATAATGGATCAGCTCACTAAGCCCAAGATATCTTTCTAAATGTGCCATGACCTTCACATTGGAGGAATTCTTCCAATATGGTATTTGTGAGATTATCCGATTACATGAGTGCCAATTTCATCATACTCCGATAGGGACCTGGGACAGCAACATTACCAGAGTTTCCAGAAGGCCGTGGGGACGCAGTGGATGATGAGCATCGTTTTTTTTATCCACAAATCGATGGTCAGCCATAGAAGACCATACAAGTTTTAGAGGACATACGCGAGCATGCTTCTCCGGATCTTAAGGGTAGCTAGAGGAGCACTTACCCTTAGTGGAGCTCGCCTACAACAGCTTATCAAGCGAGTATATAGATGGAAATCTATGAGGCTTTTATATGGAGGCCATGTCGAACCCGATTTATTGACAAGAGGGAGAGAGTTCAATCACCGGTCTAGATCTTATTAGAGACACCCTGAGAAGCCGTGGGCTCGATACGTATGTCTTCCTACAACCTCAAGCCCAAGCAGAAGAGCTATGACGACAGACCTGATTCGAATTCTGCAGTTCGAGGTGGGTGATCAATGCCTTCAAGGTGATGCCCAAGAGAGCGCTGGGGTCGTCCCATAGTTTATGGGAAGAATGCCTAAGGTATATCTGGGCCCTGAGACTGAGGTGGGCACATTTGCTTATCTGTTAGCGCTACCGCCTAGTTTATCATGTGTTCATGAGGTATTCCACGTCTCCATGCTCCGGAAGTATACTCCAGATCCAGCTCATGTAGTGGATTGGGGAGGGATTGTTGTTGATATAGATGAGACCTTCGAGGAGGAACTGCATATCGCTTGGATAGCTCCGGGATTAGGGTTTTGCGACGCGAAGACCGCACTCACTAGTGAAAGTCTCTGTGGCAACACCGAGGAGCCGGGATAAGCAACTGGGAACGCGAGACACAATGCGAGTCACCCATCCTTCCTAGTTGAGGGTGAAGGTGCGTTTGTCTAATATTGAAAGTCTAATATTGGAATTGAATGACTATTGCATATGCATAAAGCCAGGTGTGTTGACATGTGTGAATTTCAGACGAAATTCTATTATGGAAGAATGTAAAACCTGAAAATTAGAAATTTTCAAAATGGCAAAATGATAATAATAATAATAAATCAGAAGAATGGTTCAGTAGCTTCTAGAAAATTCTCTAGATATCGAATGATGAAACTGACTATGTCGATAAATTCGGTCTCACGAAATCTAGCGTGACCTGCAATTTCATCGAATTTTGAGATAATCGAATATTTTTGCCAATTTTCTCGAGGATAAGCTCACATGATTCCAGACTTAGATTTATAAAATCTCAGAAGTAAGGAAATGGCTTGAGCTAAGTTCATTTAAAATAAATTGAATTGAAAATAAATAAATTGTTTCTCGACGTAAATGCACTGACGAGACGGACACATGGCTAGTCGTGAGCCATGTATCCAAAATTTAAAAAAAGGATAAAAAAAAAGGAAAGTCAAAAGGAAGAGACTGAGAGGTGCGTGAGAAGAGCCTTGCAGAGAGAAGCTCTAAATTTCTCTCTAAGATTTACTTACAATCGTGACCGCCGTTTTCGCTCGAGCAAAAGGCAAGCCGTCCACGACGAGAGCCACCTTCCACTAAAATCTTAAAGTTTCGCCAAACCTAATGAGATAAATTTTCCTACTTTGAATATTTCTACTAAAGGTCATTTAATGGCTCGGGGTTTCTACGGCCATGAGGTCAGGAATTTCAAATTCACATTTTGTGGATCGGTGTAGGAATTATTAGAATTTTGGGACTGCTTACGCCTCGGCCGAATTTTCAGATCAGTTGACAAATCCTGACATGATTTTCAGGATCAGACTGGGCAATCCCGACTATGTCGAGGTTTGGTTTTGATCTCTCGACCGATGTCTTCTGCTTCAGAGTGTGTTTTGCATCGTAATAATTCGATGATTTAATCGTGAAGGGACCAAGAGGTGCCCTATTTTATATGAGTCCGAGAATTGGGTCATTTTGTGTGTTATTGTTAGAAAATAACAATATATCATTGTAAAAATCATGTTTTTATATACTGTCACCTATTAACATAGAAATTTTGATAAAATGGAAACAGTGTAGGAAAGAGTAATTATCCTAAGTTTATAAATGTTGCATGTAGCTCTTATTGTGCTGGCATGACACATGAAATGACATCAGATTCATATGCATGGTCACATCGCTGCCAGTCGAAAGTGTGTATGCATTTCGTGTCAGTTATTCACCATTCTTTCAGGAATGTGGTGAGGCTCAATGACAACGTCCAAATCGAGACTCACTGTGTAAAACAATACAATACTAAATCACGTGTGTTTAGGAAGCAAGACGGGCAGATCCCCCTAGGGTTAAAGACCCACCTATTCTCTGCTAGACATATGCATTCAGAATGTAGCCCAAGAAAGTGTTCAAGGCGTATGGCTTCTCGCTGAGACCTAAAATCACACCCACCAAAACAAATGGACGGATAAATTAAAAATTCGAGGGTTGTCCATCGGTTTAAGCCACGGAATAAACACCACTGATTTAATTTTTCACACTCGGGCGCTGTGCGCTGGGAGTCTCGTCAGACTCGTCAGGGGCATGAAGACTCTCATCTCATGCATGACACTGAACATTCCATATAGGATTGCATAATTTATATGGAATATGATTTGATGTTTTATGAATGCCATTGCATGTGTATTTAGCGGAGTGAAATTTCTCAGGTACCATCGACTCATCGCTTCACCCCGCCAAGCCGTGGGACCCATTTTCTAGTACAAGGGGTGTGCCAAGGAGACGACGCTTAAGAAGAGGTCATGATTATGAAGGAGGCCGAAGGTGTGGCCTTGATATTACTTTCTTTTGTAAAAGGATTTTCAGATAAAAGAATTGTAATTAATAACTCTTTCTGTGACTATTATATAAATAGTCGAGTATGTAATTATGGTAAGACAGGTCGTGATCGGACTCTTACGGACTGTAATTGAGCGTATTATTTTCATATTTTATATTTAAATATGAATGAATGGATCCTAGTAAAAGGATGTATATTGGGGATATGGACAGATGGACCCTGTGGGGTCAATACTACTTATGTTGAGACCCTGGATGAGGTATGATTATACCTGCTATACGTGTCAGATGTCGAGCAGAGCTCCCCGAACAAAGGAGATTGCCCGAGTTTTGTGAGAATATGGATCCTGATAAATGGGATACAACAATGTGGTATCGAGTCACCCGATATCCATAGGAATTCCACAGTCACCTGTCGCTAATAGATCCTTAGATTTTCTACAAGTCAGCTCAAATCTTAAATGGAGGTGCATTTAAAGGAGTTTGGATGATGTGATTCCTAAATATTTAAATGTAGGATTACCTTCTATGCGTAACATACAACACCATATAGATTTGATTCCAGGTGCCTCTCTTCCTAATCTTACCCTATTGCAGGACGAAATCCCAAGGATAATGAAATCTTAAGGGAGTATGAAGAGTCATGGCTAAAGGGCATATTCAAAGTTAGCATGAGCCCATGTGCAAATTCCAAATTATCACCTCTAAGAAAAAATGGAGTTATACAGTGTGTTAACAATAGGCGATCAATAAAATTACCATCGATATAGATTTCTATTCCAAGATTCGATGATATGTCTGGACGCCTGAGTGGAGCATATGTTTAGCAAGATCGACTGAGGAGTGGCTATCATCATATCATAATCCATCCAGTGATGATGGTAAGATGAAGATTCAAGATAAGAGATGGGCTATAACAATTAGTCGTGCCTGGCTAACAAATGCTCCTGCAGACTTTTATGCTGGGACATGAATCAAATAGCCTCGGGGCAAATGGGTAATTGTTTATTTTGATAATATTTTCGATTCATATTAACTCAGCTAGATATGTCGACACCCAGGAAGTGTTTATGTGTCGAGGGAAAATAAACATATGCAAATTTGAAAATGTGTTTTATGACAAATGGTTTACTATTTCTGGTTGTGTGAGTCAGAACACCCCGTCCCAATGAGGCAAAGACACGAATCGTAGTGGCGCATACAAAGGCACTAAGTGCCATCAGAAAGGATAAAATTGTAAAGTTTTCAAAGAATCAGAAGACTTTCACTGCGAAGCTGAAAAATAAAGTATAATTAATGGAAGTTTAAATAGTAAAATAATAATAATAAATTGCCAAAATAGTTCAGTGGAAGTTCAAATTTTCAGATCTGATTTATTTAAACGACTACACAAGGTTCGTCAAATCTAGTAACCTGAAGAAAGCTCAAATTCCGAGATAAATGAATATTTTACTTAATTTCTGTGAGACGTTTAGAGTGAAATCAAACTGGATTTAGAAAATCTCTAAAATGACAAATATTTAAAGAATATTCAATTAGGATAAATAAAATTTTTCGACAAAATGACCTGAATGAGAATAGAAATTATTTATCTAAATAATAATAATAATAATTAAAGAAAAAGAATAATAATTAGAAAAAAAAACGAAAATCAAAAAGAAGATAAAAAGCAAATGGGATGAAACGAACGGACGCTCACTTTCATCTGAAAGGGTAAGTGCAAAAGTCGTGACTACACAAGAGAATACGCACAGTACCCAATATCTTAGCCTTTTTCAAACTTTAAAGGTAGAAAATTTGCCTACTTGTGTTATTTCAAGCCTAAAGGTTATATAATGGCTTGAAATTTTCTTAGAGGCCGTGAAAGGTCGGGAATTCTTGTTCCAAAATTTTTAGACTCAGTTTAGGAATTTTAGGGAATTCGACTGTGTCTTGACAATGTACGAATTTCGACTATTTTTTGACGCGGTTGAAATTTTAAGTATAGTCTGATGTTTCTGACATAATTTTCGAATGCTTTATTTTTACTCTTACTGGAAAGTCACTTGAGTCAAAAGTTTGCTAAAACAGAGGTTTTTACGGGGCATTTAATGCATTGACATTTCGTCAATTCGACATCATATTATCGATGTCCATATCGAATGGGACTAGCACGTAGTTTTGTTAGAATCGGTTCGTTCGATATAGTCATTTTTTGAAAGCCCTGTGTATGTTTTATGGTTAAAACGTTAAATCGTGAGGGGCAAGGCATTTTCATACTTTATGAATTGCAGAGGCGATTTGGAGCATCCGACGAGAATCTAGAGTGCTTCGATGATTTAAAGAAATTAGTCGAAAAGGTGAGTACTTCAAAATCATTTCTAAAACGAAGTGTTTAAATTGATAAATTTATAAAGTGCTTGAAAATATAGATTTATAAAGCTTTTTTTTACCTCCCAATTGTTATACTCAGTAAAATTTGATTTCAGATTACAAAACAATACCGGGTTTAGCAAACTCCTATGGAACAAATTTCGTCTTCTCGACGATGTATTTCGACTGTGCATGGTAAGTACAGGATATTATTACTAACTATATTGCCTGGTCGGCAATTGGGGGTTAGATCTAGTATATTTATATGAGTCGCCTCCGCACATTCGAGGTATAGTTAGCGCAATGACTTAAGATATAGCGATGAGGTGTTGGTTCCGAGGTTCCATCACCGAGCATTTTGGTTCGAGGTTCCATTATATATATAGATCCCGCGTGTTCACCGGACTATCTTACCGTAGTGTTCCGAGGTTCACTACCGATGCCAAGCTCTCGAGGTTCCATGGCATCAATTTAGGTATTTCGTAAATGGGCCACAAAGTGGGTTTATGACTTGATTTACGATAGCACTTTCAGATATTAACCACCACGAGTCGCTTTCAAAGAAGCAGTAATAGTTTTCGCACGCATTTCAGCAGCTGTAATTAGTTTTCGTAACGCTTCAGCCAGAGCCAGCTTCAATGCCAGGAATAGTTTTCGTATCGCTTATAAATGGTTTTCTATAGCAAAACTCGCTTTCTATAAACACTACAACCATTTATGTACAGATTTTTATATTGGGAGGTACAAACAGCAGATATCAACATTTATAACTTATAGTACCCACCGGTCTGCCAGCTCACAGCTTCTCGTTTTTAAAATAATTTTTCAAAGTGTGTGTTGAAGTCGAAAGACCTTTCCAGATCCTCATCCTGCACGCCGTGTTATATAAGATAAGCGTAAATTAAAATAGTAAAAGTTAAAATGTGGCATTTTGTATATGTAAATATCTTTTTAAAATATGCATGCATGGTTTTCGAGAAACAAAGTTGCGACAAAATTATGTCGATTGATTCTCTATCTTATATTTCATGAGGACCAGAGGTCCCTTTATGATCAGAAGTTGGATTTTGGAAAATATCGGGAGTATTTTATATACAGTGATTTTGTATTTGGCTTCACCAATCGCGGCAATGCGAGGTTACGATTAAATCTAAGGTGTGATTTTGATAGAAAAGTGAAAAATTTTATAACCCACGCTTCCAAATACGTCAAATAGCTTGAACGCTTAGCTTCATGGGAACTTGTCAATGAGCAGCTTACTGGAGGTTACCGGAGTTGCCGCATTTCCTACCAGGTGCGGGGTCCGTCGCTTAGCGAGGGAATTGTGCGAGATGAGGAGAAGTGAAGGCTTTTACAAAAATGGCCTACTTCCAAAGAATGCTCGTTGATGGGAGCTATGGGTTAGCAACCTTTATAGAAGGTTTATTAAACATTTTAGCCATGTAGTCCTATTATCGAGTGTTTGAAGAAAGGAGGTTCCTTCAAGTAGGAAAGCAAGAGAATAGTTTTGCTTGACAGTCATAGAAGTCGAGCACAAATACCTATCTTGGCATTACCAGATTTTGAGAAGTTATTTAAGGTAGAGTGTAATGCTAGTGGAATTGGTATAAGGGTTGTTTTATCCCAAGAGAAGAGGTTGATAGCTTTCTTTAGCGAAAAATTATGCGAAGCAAGGCGTAAGTGGGCTACCCATGACAAAGAATTTGCGCGCCAAGGTAGGGGTTCAAAACTGGGAGCATTATCACATAGCCAAGGATTTCCTTCTCTTTACTAATCATTAGACTTTGAAGTACTTAAGTACATAGAAGCAAATTAAAAGTGATATGCATGCTAGGTGGTCAACTTACATAGAGAAATTCCCTTATAAGCTTGTCCATAAATCAGGACAACAAAATGGGGCGACAGATGCATTAAGTAGACGAGTGGCTTTGATGAAAACCTTGAGTTTTTAGATAGTAGGTTTTAATACTTTGACGGAATTGTATGCAGACGATGATGACTTCAAAAAGGTTTGGGCTACTTGTGTGCTTAAACAATCTTATGATGATTATTATATACTGATGGATTTCTCATGAAGAGTGGGCAACTTTATCTTCCTTGCACCTCTTTGTGAGAAGGTCATTAGAGACTTGCATGGTGGTGGTTTAGCGGATCATCTGGGAAGAGATAAACCATTGAACTTAATAGATAGGTATTATCAGCTCAAGTTGAGAAAAGGATGACTACTATCAAAATAAGGTGCTATTTAATCCAAAGGGTGAAGGTGCTATTTAATTCACGAGGTTACACATGCCACACCCATTCCTGATGCTATATGGGGAGGATCTTTCACGGACTTCGTGGTCGGGTTTACAAAGGAACTCAACAAGGTATGGATTCCGTGATCGGCCAGAAGACATGTTTTCTAAGATGGCGCATTTCGCTTTTATGAAAGCAAGAGAGTGCATGCATCCCCTATGGCCAAATCCATTCTTTGCGGAGGCTGCGAGGTAGAATGGAGTGCCAAACACTGTCATTCCGATCATGACACCAAGTTCCTTAGTCACTTTGGATGACTCGAGGCTATTTGACTTGTCAATAACTTCAAAGAGTACAACACATCCACAAACAAAGACGGGCGCATGTGGGTTGCTATCAGACTTCTGGGTAATCTTATTCAAAGTATTTCATGGTTATACTAAAGCAATGAGATTTTGTCATCAGACAGTTTCTTGAGTTTGCCTTATACCAACGTCATTTATAGTGCAACATGTATATCCCTCAAGTTCATCAGATACATGAAGTGTCCTAATCATGCTTTTTAGATTCGTGATGTTTCCAAAGTGTCCATAGTCTTAAGCAGCAACTATTGATTCGCAAAGCAAGTTCAAGAGGTGCAAACATATGTCAAGAACAAGTTAGAGAAGTCTAATGCAAAGTACCAGATGGAGACAAACATGCATAGGCTCGGCTCGCTGTTTTGATGTCAGATGATCTAATGGTTTTCATTAACAAGGCTCGAATGCAAGGTGGCCATTGCAAGCTTCAACAAATAAAGTATGGACCGTACAAAATTGTTAAGAAGATCAACAATAATGCTTATGTGGTTGACTTGCCAACTTGATGAGAATTTCAAAGACCACGTTGTCACTACCTTATTCCAAACAACATGAATTCAGATGATCTCAAAAGTAAATCTGAGACAGTTTCTCAGACAGAGGCTTATCGACATGTGCCATTAGATCAAATCAACCAAAACTTTATATTTTGGTAGTTTTGAGATATTATTATCTTTATTTTTCGATATTATTTTTATTTCCCCATTATTTTTGGATGTATTATTCTTTTCTATTATTGTTCGGGATATTATTTCTTTTCCTTTTTTTTTCGTTTTGAAGGTATTATTTTCTTTTCGTATTATTGCTTTAGGATATTATTTTCTCTTCCTATTATTGTTTTGGGATATTATTTTATTTTATACCAAATTTTATGTCTAGGTATAAATAGATATTTTAGAGTTTGTTTTAGGACTTTTTATCACTTTTAATGCTTTATCCTTGTTGAGTAATCACGCTACACGCCGGTCAAGTGGGACGCTATACTTCACACACCCCAAATTCCTTGAACAAAAGGATAGTATTTAAAAATATGATCAATATTTTCACTACTTTGATTGCAAAGATAACAAGAATTTGCAATTTCTAGTCTTCTAGCAATTAGAAATTCACAAGTGGGGAGCGTTTCTCTAAGAAGCATCCAAAGGAAAACCTTTATTTTCTAAAGCAAATTTAATTTCCGTATCCACTTAAATTTAGTTTTAGATGCACTAAAGACTTTCTCATTACCCAAGTTGTCGACTTATAAACTTTCCATCTTGAGAGCGCCCACAAGATTCTAACTCAACAGGATTCCAAGGAATGTATCGCTTTAATATTTACAAGACATTTATGTGGGAGGATAGAAGAAAATAATGATAAGTTCCATTCTTATCATGATTTATAAATCATACACTTCTCGGGCATCCAAACTAATGTAATGTAAATTATGCTCATCCATGAAAGAAACAAAAGGCACCATATAAACCCACAATCTATCTAAAAGCAAACTTTTCTACCATCTCCTATACACCACTCTTTAGGTCAGTCTCGATATACTTGCCAAGTTAAATTTTTATGTCGTTATTTTACCAAATTCTTAAAAGGAAGCGAGCATTCTATGAAGCTATCTTTTTTTGGGATTTAAGAATCACTTCAGAAAAGGTGCTTCTTTTAACCCTACCTTGAATAATTGGACATCCAAGATACTTGTTAATACTATTAGATATCAGATATTTATAGCTTCCCTAGTCTTCTTCTTCATAAATTTCCTTGAATATTGTTTGAAAATTGAACCGGAAGACTTACAAAAATTAACAAGTTGACTCAAACATGGCATAAAAGATATGTAAAATTTTATTGATATTAGAGCAAGCTGTTTGAGAAGCTTTGGCAAGGATGATACAATCATTTGCAAACATAAGAAATGAAATTCTAGGCCCATGCCAATGAGTTTGCATGCCTAGGTGATTCATACGGTTCTTTGATTGTATTACTAGTTCTCTACCCAAAAACTCAATACATAAAATGAAAATATAAGGAGATAGAGGATCTCCTTGTCTAATACCTCTTGATGGTTGAATTTTCCCTTCTGAATTGTCATTAATTAACAATGAGTAAGAGACCGTGGAAATACATTCCATAACCCATCCAATGAGTAACAAGCCCTCCTTTACCTTTGGAAGTAAGTAAAATCTCCCTTTTTATATCTATTGTTTTACTTGTTAATTAAGCAATGTAGTTGTTCCCAAATCATGACACAAGATGTAGTATTTTTTTCGTACTTTAAAATTAGTTTTTGTTTTCTAAAAATATGTTCGATAGTTATTACAAGAAAAAAAACAATTTTTATATTACTAAAATAAGAAAATGTGATATTTTTAAATAATATCTTCTAATTTTTCAATTATTATCACTTATTTTTTATACGTTTTAAAAATATATGTTAAATTAAAATGATCATGGAATAAAATAATATAAACTATGATGTAATCATGGTCAGTCAATACGTGTAGCAAGCTCGAGCTTGATTCATTCAAGATTTTTCTATGTTCAATATTCGGTGCTGAAAAATAATCAAGTCACTTGAACTTGACTCGAATCAATAAAAATAAATAAATAATTATACTTGACCTCGACTTAAAATCAACTCGACCAAATTGAATCAAGTTCAACTCGATTAATAAAAATAATAAAAGCCCGATTGCTTTTACGAAGTCCCATAGCATCGCGCCTTTAGGCCTGTAATTCACTACTAAATAGGCTCAAAGACCGCAAAGCCCATTACCTCCGCTCCATCATGAAGTGGCCTAAAGATGGCTTTACCGTATTAAAACCATGAGGGAACTAACTAGACTAAGAGTCTTAAACCCCGTCCTGATCTCCTGAGTCCCCACAGCCATCCTATTGCATATGAGAAGTTTGTTATGGATAAATATATTAAGGAGGAAATTACGCCCAAGATATTTATCCACAGATCTCCCAGTATCCAAATCTCATACATCTCAAAAACATAAATCCCATTGCTGAAGCAGAATTAGTCCGGGAGATGAGCAAAGATTTTATCTCAAAATCACAAGATTATCTTCCCTATAATCAAGGAGAAATTCGAGTATAAAACAGAAAGACTCCCCACGAGGGAAAGGTATGCAATTCCAACTGCACGAACTCCCTTCTTCCTCTTCTCCATCCTTTTCCGACTTATCCTCATCCGAGGCCGCCAACACACCGCCACCGACCCTCTTTATTGCAGTTTACATCGCGCCACCGATGCCCCGGGAGGTCAAATGATCTGTAACAACAATTGGCACCCTCTCAGGAATCAAACAAAAAGTTTCACAGGACTACAGAGCCGCTCCACCCAGCCTCAGCGAGCCCTTCACACCAATAATAACTCCTGACAGCCCCTTTTCCACACATCCGATTCGTCCCGACGAGTCGCAATGTCAAGCAACCCGATGATCTAGTCACCAAGATCACCTTCATCGCATCAAGACAATGGAGAAGAAACAGAGGAGCAAGGGCGAAAATGAGGGAACGCAAGATCGCGGGCAACATCCGGCAGCGCGGAAAACGATCGCAGCCAGTGGGCTCAAGTAGAAAAAAGGCGCGATCTTAGCAAAAGAGACGTGCTAGATAGCGGTTAAGCAAGGCACCCGACCGCTAGCGATAAAGGAAATGAGCCCATCGTCCTTGATGATGTAGATACTCGCGCACGACGAGTCAGTCTCTGCCAATTCGCCAAACTCCTCCCTAGAAAAAAGCAGCGTATTAGGCCGCGCTAAAGATGCTCGTGATCGCCTCAAGAGATCAAAGAACGCCATAATGGTACATCTGGCCTAGCAAGAAGAGAAACAGTCGAGGGGCGTGAACCAGCCAAACAAATGCCCAGGAATGCGCCCGCACACCCACGAGCGACGTCGCCTACGCCGCCGATAGCCCTACCTTCGATCGACACCTGACCTACGCTTCACTCCCGCGTGAGCAAATCGCATTCGAAGTTCCTCAAGACGTGCCTCACCCCTAGGGCGACACATTCTTGACTACGAGCCGCCTCACAGGTTTGTCACACTAACTTTCTGTGGACCCTAGCTAACCATGGCCTCGGTATAGACGTTGCTTTAAATGAAAAGAAAATGTGGCCGATTTTCGAGTTTTGGGAAAACTGTCTCCGAGGAGGAACGCTTTTGCTTTGGAGTCACTCACTACTTTTATTTTTATTTATTACTGAGAAAATCATGTAAGAACAATAAACCCTCATCACCCAACAAGAAAGAGGTCCATAAAACTAGATTTCAGGGTTCGGGGATCAGGTTTTCATCTATCGTGTACCTCATATGAGGAAGCACCCCTCTAGGCCCGGAACTCGGTCTCTACTAATGAATTGGGTACATGGGAGCATATGGGTAAAAGATCAATGGATCACCCAGGCTAAACAAATGACATGAATCACACAAACCTAATGGATATCTAGCATGCACTTAAACTCAACAAGTTAAAACTATAGTACGTACCTATGGTCCTTAGCCATGCGCTGCGAAAAAGGTTAATTAATAAGAACAAGCACACAACAAGCCTCAATGTCTAAATACCATGTATGCACATAAATGCAAATACCAAAGCCCAAGCACGCACTGAGGTCCCTAAATTAAGGCGCAAAAAATGGTGAGGCAAGTAATACAAGCACGCGATATGCACTCAAAACTAGTCATCAAAAGGTGCACCCCTTTAAGCCCTAGAAACTAGGTCTCTACTGATAAATGTGAGGTAACTGTGGCAATTTATCAATTGGTCAATGAATATTCATTAGTGAAAATTAGATACCAATAGCATATCATGTGTGAGTATACGAGACAGAGATGCGGGCCCCCCACCAAAAGGCCAATTTATTTTCATGAGTTGATTTTTGCAAATTTTCCGAAACTTCAAAGTTCAAGGAATTAGAACTAAATTTAAAACAACACCAGAGATACAATCCTAGCTATAGGAACTAACTAAACTAACCATACTAAAGCTATAAAACTATAAATAATAAAGATGGATTGAGATTGGATCTAAATATAATTAAAAAATGTACTTCAACACATTGAAATAGCCTATATTAATAAATTAAAATAGTAAATACACAAGTAAGCAGGTGAATTAAACTAAAAAAATAATGACCAGAACACACACGATTTTCTAGCATCTTGCCAATGTTATTAATAAAAAGCTACATATTTTAAAACTCTAACCATTCATTAAAAAAAAAAATCTTAACATTTTTAAAATGGAAACTTAAAGTTAAAATGAAGGGAGGAGGAGGAGGGAGAGAGGGGAGAGAGGAGAGAGAGAGAGAGAGAGAGAGAGAGAGAGAGAGAGAGAGAGAGAGAGAAGAGATCGGCATTTTGACCTCCTAGCACTCCATTAACAATTAACAACTTACTAAAAAAACAAATTCTAAAAAAAATATGACTTTTCATTAACCTTAAGACTACTTAAAAACTAAATCATAACTATTCACTTAACCTTAAATAATTAATTAAAATCAAAGCTTTGAAACTATGACTTTTCTTTTCTTTTTTTTTTTTTACTAAACAAAAAACTCTACCAAAAGTCCATCCACAAAAGCCTTCATCTCTTTATCAAAAAAAAAAAAAAAAAAAAAGAATCACTTCTTACAATTTGCCATATGTTTGAGGACAACAAAATTCTTTTAGATTTTTACCATAAAGAAACCACTTTCATCACATATCTCCTTAAAAATTCAACAGTGAACATATGACTAACAACGAGATTTCCTCTGAAAAGAAGTCATTCTCACAATCACATGGTTGCCATTTATATCCTCAACCAAATTTCAATCATATAAACACAAAGTTGAAACTTAAATATTGCCACCAAAAGTCATTCACGCAATCACATGGCTACCACTTACATCTTCCATTCAAACTTCATCTATTAGTGAAACTTAAATATGTCCTGATAGTCATTCCACGTAATGCCATAATTTGCCGTTTACATCTTCCATCAAAATTTCACACAAACATAATTTGTAACTTCATGCGTAGCTATTCCAAATCATTCTAAGTCACCAAATAATTTGAAATTTGAATAAACATACGATGAATGAATAACACGACCACAATACTGACAATCGAAACTCCTTCTATCCCTACATAATTTAAAACACACATAAACAGATGCAACAAACAAGTAACACAGTCCTATCCTTGAGGTCGAGAAACTCTTCTACAATTTTCGGAGATGAAAAGCAATTGGTGGAAGCTTCGGATGCAAAGTCGTTCTTTGTTCTAATCATATGGCATCAGGGAATGTAAATCAAATGATAGAATGTCTTTGTGGCAGTCCTACTTTTTATTATTATTTTGTTCCACACTCCTCAGCGGCTTACCGCTATCGATGGAGATGTACGAGTTTACATTCGGTGAAGAAGACTTCTTGGTGCAATTGTTGATAAAGGTTCCTTCGGTTGGAAGTCAGAGAGCCTCACAGTTGTCCATCAGTCCATCATTATGGTAGTGCATGAAAGACCACCAAGATTTCTTTGGATCTGGTATGGAAGTGCAGGTAAAATCTTCTTTCAAAGTCTTGATAATGAGCTTGGAGAAACTTGATGATCTTTGTGGTCAATGGAAGCTATACTCCAATCTATGGCAGTAGATGATGTCCAAAAAATGGTGGTTTTGCAGACTCAAAACAATCCCTCTCTGACAACCCAGAATTTTCTCCTCTCTTCTTCACACTGTCCCTTTTAAAAAAAAAAAACAAATGCCAAAAGACCTTTTTAAATATGATTTTTTCCTTTTTTATAGTTCCAAACCTCCAGCCATCAAAGCCTCTTCATTTTCTCCTTGAGAGCTGGAAAGAGCCCGATCGATCTTAGAATCGGCTTCCCCATTAACTCCTCCATTCTCCATCTGATCGACTATCTTAAGTTTTCAGCTTGCTTCACCACCAAGTATCCACATGGATTCATGGTGGGCTATTATCTTAACTTTCGAGCGAAGCCCCGAATGGACCCAAAAATCTTGAGAGCCGTCTGGAGCATATGGGCACGATCCATATGGGATTTGGAGGCTCCAAAATCAACAAATCGGTGCTTTCGCCTGGTAGCGGTGAGGCCCGGTTAAGCGGATGCAGCCAGTGTGGCCGGTTGAGGAATTATGAACTTTTGATAAAATGTTCCACACGAAGAATAAGAACCCGACAAACGTGCACAATTCCAAGTTCGAATGAGAATATAGTCGAAACAAGGAGGTGCTCACGAAATAACCCAAGCAGTGTTGTATACGTCTTGGCACGGTGAACCAGTCAGCCAGGTTGGTATGAATTTTTAACAAAACCCCCTTGGTGAATAAGGAATCCGACAAGCAGCATGATTACGAGTTCGGACAAAGGAGATATGATAAACATTTCGAGTGCTCACGAGAGTGACATATTTCAATAAACTCAGGTGTACAAAACCTCGGGGGGGTGGCGGGCACTTGCTTTTATGGAGCGATGCCAATAAAGAATCGCCATGATGACACTTTGAAGTGAACTACATCGCACTCAATGGACCACGTATAATGTGACACCACTAAATCGGGGTCCCGGTGACCCGACCCCTCGTCGGCAGTGGAGTTATTGTGGATTTGGTGACCGATACCTGCTGATGTGTCCATTTATCGGGATCCATATTTTTTACAAAAAATCGGACATAGTCTCCTTTGTTCGAGGGAGCTCTGCCGACTCTGACACATATAACAATATAATCATAGCTTCATCCAGGTCTCATGGTAGTATTGACCCCAAAAGGTCCATATGTCCATATCCCTAATATACATCCCTTTACTGGGACCCATTCATTCACATTTAAATCTACCAATATACATCCCTTTACCGAGACCCATTCATTCACATTTAAATCTAAAATATGAAAATAAAACGCTTAATTACAGTCCATAATAGTCCGGCCACAACCCTCTTACCATATTTACATACCCGATTATTTAAACAATAGTCCAAAAGAATTTAATTACAATTATTTTTACATAAAATACTTTTTATAAAAGTATGTCAAGACCACATGTCGGCCTTCTTCATAATCACGGCCTTGTCGGCGAGTCTCCTGCTCACCCTGTTATAGGGCCCGGCACTCGGGTCTGAGGGTGTACGGGAAGACGGTACTCCATCTGAGGAGACGGCTCAGACGGGACGTGATTATGAAGGAAGACCAATGTGGCTTGCCCGATAATTTGTAAAAATTATTTTTGTATAAGAATTGTGGTGCGAGTGGGACTGACCAGCGTAAATAGTTGGGTATATATTATGATAAGAGGATCGTGTCGGACTCTTATGGCTGTAATTCAGCATTTTATTTCACATT